>JBBPQW010000678.1:0-14522 GCA_038092695.1 Boletus rubropictus | reverse complement strand
GACAGAACCAAGCGCCTAACATCTTGCTTACTGAGGTGCCTGCCGTATTTGTTTATTTCTTTTTGATGGATCATGGTGAGGAGATTCAAGATGTCTCGCTTCTAGGACAATACAATACCCATCCAGATCACCGCAGTTTGACATACTTCAAATGAACGACACTCAGCGATGCCGTCTGGCCAATTTCGTAGATTCGTCTCTCCTTCATATGATATCTTATTTAATCTCAAAGTGGAGGGTTATCCACACTGTAGTTGTGGAAGAGTCTGAGTCTGGTATACATGACAACGTGTTTTCACATCCCACTGAAAGACAGATTAAAAAAAATACGACCGTTGACATCACGGCCAATGTTATAGTGCCCCCTCAAACAACAATTTTCGTGGTCTTGGAATGTTGGGGAGCGGTAAGAACAAGGCGGGCCTATATCACTAAATCAGTATCACGTGGGTTGAATCAAGAGATCGGACCTCACATCGACGTCCCGCAGTTTGCAGCTGGATTACCCATGATGATGCTTTCGGAAACACCGGAAATGCTGTCGTTCTTTCCAAAGGCAGCAGCGTCGAACATGTGATCAGTCGTCTTCTCGAACGAGGCTAGCATCATTACGCTGTCCTTCATCTTCGCCACACCGAACCGAGTAATTCCCAGAACTTCGCCCTGTATGAATATTAGGAAGATCACGAAATTTAATTTTGCACCAATTTCGTACCTTATAAGTCATGACATCCCCGAGAAGCATGACATGTCGAGGGTCGATACTCATACCGTGGCTCGACATTGTGAACTGGACCTCGTTGATGACCGTCCGACGTGCAGCCTCAATACCAAGAACTTGGGCAGTCTCGATGACATGATTGGATGTCGTGTGTGTACCGACAATGCCTAATCTTAGAATGCGATCTGGATCATGGGTAAATGTGGCGAGAGATACGTACCCTCGGTCGTCATGACTTTCTGAAGGCCATACCCTTCTACAAGCAATTCTTTGTCTCCTTTCTTGCCTTTGGAGTCGTCTTTCTCTTTGATGTTGATAATGGCACGCTCGATGGACGGAACGCCCTTGAGTGTGAGGCCGTTTAAGCGAGTGCCAACACGACTGTTGTAGAATTACCTTGACAACCACCTCAGGCAATAATCGCTTGAGTTCACGTAGTCGGTAGTATTTGTCGGGTCCATCAACGTAGAGACGCAGCCGGTTCCGACGCGGAATAACAGTGATGGACTAAAAGTGCACCACATTTCATTCTTACGAGTTCAGACGTTGAAAACCATTCTACTCACCTCTGGTTTGACCTTGAGCTTCTTAGCGTTAACGATCCCCCATTTGATGTCGTCCAACGTCATTTCCAACTATACGAATTCTGAGTTTGGCGTATCGCACAGTAAAGCAATAGAATACTAACTTGTAACTTCTTGATGGCATCCATGTCTATGATGATTCCAATGTACGTATACTCTGGCGCCCATGCCTCTTCTAGGACGGCAGCAACCTGTACAGATAATTGTAGTGTCGTGTAAAGGAATTGGGATAAGCGAATTACATCACCAAGGTGCGTCTTCTCCAGACGACCCTTGACAATGCGAGCCGAGGGCTCACTGTTGCGTGTGACCAGTTTACAGCTTATGATGGGGGTGCTAATAAGCTTTGCCGCATTTATGATTTCCTTAATACGAGGCACTCCTAGGGTGACGTTCATGGATGCGACACCAGCGAAGTGGAAAGTCTTCAGAGTCATCTGCGTCCCTGGCTCACCAATGGACTGCGCGCCGACGGCACCGACAGTCGAGCCTATAACCTATTAGTTCCTATGATCAAGCAGTGGACTTCGAATCGCATACCTGGTTCGATTCTGGCTTTGACATATCTTACCCAGCAAGTCTGCAGGAAGCGGAGTAACTGGGATTTCGTGACCTTGATCATGTTGTCCACAATTACCTTGTCTGCTCCTGCACATAAGATGAGGGAGAGATGATCCGGTAAGAACGAGTCAACATACTTGTTGCTCCCAAGGAAAGGTCAGTGTCGGCATCCCATTCACCATTACGGTGTAGGGCTTCGAACATGCCGTGTGTCTTCCTTATTCTTGCGAGACGATCGACGATGCCATCCGCAATGAAACCACGGATCGTAGCGATGTATGCGGCAGTACATTCGGTGGTGAACTTTGGTGTGGCTAGTTCGCGATCCATGACCTCAAGGATCTCGAAGGGTAACAAAGGACGATCATCTCTCCCCCCGACTAACTGCATTCCTCGAATCAGCTCTAGTCCTTTTGCGGCACGAATAAAATGTGTATACCAATGCATGTTTCAGGGATCGCTCAAATTCTATTGGTTGGGCATCTCCTTCGAGGCAAGCCGGGTCAAGTCCATCATCTCCGTACCTGAATTGCACGACTCCCCCTGCGGAATTACGGACAGAAAGGTCGTACTGTGTAGTGAGGTCCTCTAAAGCTTTCATTAAACGTCGTTGCATATATCCAGTCTCGGCCGTCTTGACAGCAGTGTCCACCAGACCTTCACGTCCTGAGATGGCATGGAATAGAAACTCCGTGGGCGAAAGACCACTGTAGAAACTGTTCCGAACGAAACCCTTTGAGGGTGGCTCTTTGGATTTCTTGGGGAAGTGTGGAAGTGAACGATCCTGGAAACCATTTGGGACACGTTTTCCGGAAATAATCTGCTGCCCAACACAAGCAACCATCTGCGAGACGTTGATCACGGAACCTGCCATCGACATTGGATTAGAATACATCGATTGCATGTTTCCCTCCACTCACGCACCTTTTGATCCACACGTAGCCATGATAAGAGGGGCATTGTGACGACTAAGCTCCTCCATGCATACCTTGCCAACCTCGTCACGGACCTTGGACAAAACAGCGGATATGAGTGCTTCAAGAGTTTGCTCCTGGTTACAACCTGGCTTATTCTCCAACAGTCCCTTTTTTGCTTTCGCAATAAGGTCAACGCACTCGGCATAGGCGGCCTCTACTTTCTTCTCTTTCATGGCTCGCAGTTTGGGTCCTGGAATAACGTCACTAATACCGAGGGAGAAACCAAAGTTGGCTGGTGGGGACGTTAAACATTCAGAATCTCTCCAGGCTGAGGGAAAGAGAACCTACCGAGCCATCGGGCACATAGTTTTGCGACGCGATTCATCGCTGCTGCTGCTTCATGCGGACCATAATCACGCAATATCACGCCAAATATTGACTTCTTCTTCCCGCTCCCGACAGTCGCTTTATCCATGACGCCACACATGATTTCGCTGTTAACGACGACAAGCCACCCGTCGTTAGGAGAGAGATCCGGAAGCGGTTTCATGGCGTAACAGTCTGCCCTTGGGTCGTCCACCCTATTACATTTTGATTCGACGTTTACAAGAACTTGCGACTTTTTGTTCGGGCGCATGAGGACGTTGAAAATTTGCTTTCCAGTCCACAGACGGACGGGTTTCCAAATCGTGGGAGGTGGTATATCAATTTGGAGATCCGCGTCCGCAAAGTAACAGCATATTTGGGTGAATTGACGACGGTCAAAGAAGTTATCGCGTCTCGTCATGAGATATGAGGCAGTGATGAAGTCCTGGATGGCCGCAATGACGGGCTCCCCATTTCGAGGGGTCACAAGATTGTGTTTGACGCTCATGAGTTCGAGGGCTTCTGTTCGCGCTTCTTCCGTTTGTGGTACATCTATCAACTAATCGAGTTAGAGGAACAGCAATCCTTTGTCGCAACACTTACGAAGATTCATCTCGTCACCATCAAAATCGGCGTTGTAGGGTCCACAGACACATTCATTAAGACGAAATGATCGCCACGGTCGTATACGTGCCCGATGACACATGATAGAGAGCTAAGCGAGGAGTATGAGGTGAATAAACGGAGCAGTTTCTGGTAACTCCACCTTGTGTAAACTGGGCTGACGGTTGAAGAGTACAATGTCTCCGTTAGCAATATGCCGTTCTACAGTGTCCCCGACGCGCAAGCTGTCTGCGATTGCATTCCGATTTCCAAACTTCAGGTACTTCTTGAAACCGCTACTGTCCGCAGTGACATAATTTGCGCCCGGGTGAAGGTCGCAACCATTCCGAACTGCTTTCCGAAGCACTTCAATGTTGTGGGGTGTGACACGCTCTGGGTAGGTCAAGATTTTGGCGACTCGCTCGGGGACAGCAACTTCGTCGATACGCAAATTAGGATCGGGTGAGATAACGGTACGACCAGAGAAATCAACGCGCTTTCCTGAGAGGTTACCTCGAAAACGACCCTGCTTTCCCTTCAGTCGCTGTACAAAACCCCTCATGGGCTTCTGTCCAACCTGGGATGGAACTCCAGGCAGCTCTGAGTTAATATACACCGCAACAGAGAGCTGGAGGAATTCCCAGTGTTCCTGGTAGTAATAAAATATAAAATAAACTAACCCCACCGAATTATGCACACACACCATGAACTGTGCAGTTGGTGCGCCCTTCGATAGGCCCTGTTTTATAAGAGCGTTGGTAAATACTATTTCCGTAAGTTTCACCGTGAGATCGTCTTCATTTGAAGCACCATCCTGCGCGACTGACGGGCGGATACAAACGGGGGGGACAGAGATATACTGCCAGATATATTCTTCCGGTCGACCAAACTCAGGTTTGAGACCCAGTAATTCACAATCCTACGCATGGGTTGTGAGCAACGTTTAAGACGGCAAATCGTAGTGACTCTACCTCATCCGATATCTTCTTGAAGAGATCGAGGGTTTTCAACGGGTTAAGATCCTCGTGAACTGCTTTATTGAGATACATCCCAAGTTCTTTCTGCGCTTCCACCGCTGGCGCGAACGTGCGTTTCCACCTTTCCATCTCGTCGACTGTCTTCTTCGCCCTAAATTTGTCATGAATGATTTTCAAAGCACCAACTTTCTTTACGGCTCCATTTGTGGCGGAACAGTACGGGCAATATATGACTTTTCGTGCCATAGCGTTAACTGTTTTACATAGTGCCTGGCGATGTACGTTTTCGAGATTCGGTCGGCGAAAGCGTTTGAGGAAAGCACGCCGATCAGGCTCCTCGAGCAAAACACGCGCACAGGTCTGAAAGACAAGGTAAGAGCAATACTTCAAGATAGCGTCGCACGTACTTTGCATATACATTGTAATATCGTGATCGTATGTTTAAAATAACCGATGTGGAAGACCGGAACGACCAACTTGATATATGCATAGTGCCCGACACAGTCCACGGAATTTAATCCGCAGGTTTCGCAGAAAGTTTTCTTCTCTGTCGCACCCTGGGGTTAGATGAATGACTGTTCCTGCGTGCAGCAGTAGACACCTACAAGACGTCGGTCCAGAACTCCATCCTTGACGGGCAGTCGATCGGTGGGTGTATACAGATCACGGTGAGTGACTTGAAACTCAGCCAACTTGACAGTGTCCTGAGCATTCAAGATGCTGAACTGGAGTTTTTTTCTGATAATATGTCAGTACGTATTCAAACTTCATAAAGGTATACTTGCATGACTTTAGGAGCCTGTGTGGATACAGATTCCTTCATGGTGGAGCTGTACTAAACTACGCAGTCAAGCCTAGTCCGATGGTGTCAGGACACGTGATGTGACGCTACAGTCACATTGCGTGACACATAGATTGCACTTGCGCGTCGCGTCTGGGGTACCTCCCTGCATACATCCGCAATGTCGAGAACGTCCTACGACAGATATCTCACCGTTTTTTCACCAGAAGGACGGTTATATCAAGTTGGTATGTTATTTATGTGTTTGGTGCAGCCAAGCACTCAGGGTTGACGTGAACGCGCACAGAGTATGCGTTCAAAGCCATCTCTGGCTCCGGACACACAGCTATCTCGGTGAGGGGTGAGGATACTTCAGTCGTCATCACACAGAAGAAAATCCCGGTACGTGACTTTTAATCTACCAACACACTCTCAATACCTACACTAGGCAGGATAAATTGATTGATGCGGCCTCTGTCACACATCTCTTTAGCATCACCCCGACTATTGGATGTGTTATGACCGGTCTCATCGGTGTGACTTACGACAGCTACTCCTGGGCAATTTCTCACATACTCTCTTAGCTGACGCAAAGGCTCAAGTATATCGCGCTCAGCGAGAGGCTGCCGACTGGAGATACAAATATGGGTACGAGATCACCCCCGACGCACTGGCGCGACGGTTGGCGAATATCAATCAAGTCTATACCCAGCGGGCGGCAATGAGGCCGCTGGGAATCTGTGAGCGGCTTGTCCGTACCACAAAGAGCTCCTGATGAACTGTTTATCATAGCGATGATTCTGATCGGTATCGACCCTGAGTACGGACCCCAATGCTTCAAACTCGACCCTGCTGGCTATTTTGTAGGCTTTCATGCGACGGCGGCTGGTCAGAAACAACAAGAGGCGATGAACCACTTGGAGAAGAAATGGAAGAAGCTTGACAATGGGAAAGGTGCTGAGAATCCCGCTGCCGCAGGCAAGAAGCTGAGTCAGTCAGAGGTCATCGAGGTGAGCTGATTCCAATGAGCAACTCCGCAAAGCTGACGTTGCTATAGATTGCAATTGAAGCCATGTCGACAGTCCATGCAACAGATTATAAGCCGGGAGAGATAGAGATCGGAATTGTGTCTACGGCGGACGAAGAAGATATTAAAACAAGGGGGAAGTGGCGAGTAATGGACGAGGCTGAAGTAGAGGAACACCTGCTGGCATACGCAGAGAAAGATTGATCTGGGGCGGATATTTCATGAGCTACCAATATGATGTCCGCGCGCAGGGATATCAGACTCGATCCATAACACAGTATACGTCAAAGTAGAGAAGCGCCACCACTCTGGGTATGTTGTCAATGTCTTTCGACATGATGGAAAGTGGTTCGCATACCTGAATGGCATCGATTTCGAATTTTTGCAGCTCGTGGTGTCTTGGTCGCCAAAAGCGGGCTGGCGCATCCCAAAAGTCCTGGAAGGATGGCTGTTCAGTGGTACTGGCGGTGTTCAGTACTTGTTGATGGATGCCAGAGAATGTCTTGCGATACTCGGGTGGTGCCGCTGGATGCGGGAGGGCTGGTGCGAGTGCTGCCAGCGAACGTGAGTGCGAAGAAGACACGGACAAAGTTACGCGCACACGAAGGCCATGAGCGCTTTCCTATGAAGCTGATGAGCGGCTTGTGGGCCCTTGCGGACAGTAAGGGAAGAGAAGGATGAGGCATGCTGAGCACGGCCAAATCCGGCTACCTTTGGTGACGATGTTGATGTGTGTTTGTACTTATTGAGATCGGAGGGCATTGCCAAACAGAGACAGGGGTGAATGACAACTGTCATTGATGTGAAAAATTCAAGCCCGCTTAGCTCAGTGGCAGAGCGCGTCACTTGTAAAATTGATTATGATGAGGTCGGTTGTTCAATCCAGCCAGCGGGCATTATTTTTGTTTTCCTTTACTACCACCACTTTATCGGCAAATTGATAAGCCTGTTAAGATGACATTGACGACGCTGGGGCATGAGCGGGGCAGGAGCTGCGACTCCACAAGTAGGATGTGCGCAGGTGAGCCCCTGTGGCACGTGACACACCTTGCCCACTTCTATTGAATAGTAAGTACTGTAGGTAGTCAGGTAAATTCATAGTGGTTGGTAAACCAGCAACTAGCGTACGAAAATCTCAAGACGGGTGATTATGTAATACGCGGCATCGTACTCCAACACACTCATACTTGACAACGATGTCCGGATCGCTCTTGCTGCGCTCTACATTGCCCAGAACGTCCGGTCACAATGTTTTGCGATTAGCTCTCCAAGGTATGCCTTCTGCAACCTCTCACAGTAAGGCAACTCAAGTGTGGTCGTAGCGAGACATGCTGCCAGCTCGTCAACCCAATACGTTCCTGGTGGCCGTAAGTTTAACGCCGTTTATCTCATTTGGCCTCATATCTCCACCCACGGCTTTCAGCAATCTACAAGGGAACCGTCAATGACCCGACAACATTTCCTCCTCCTTCAAGGACCCACGGCTCGTATCAGTGGGCTTTCGAGCGCCTTTTGTCCGCGGCATTGCTGCCCATGACCGCAGCAGCATTTGCAACCTCTGGCACGGCCTACCCTGTCCTTGACGGTCTGTTGGGTATCTCACTCGTGATGCACAGTCACATCGGGGTCAGGCAATAGCCTGTTCTATGCACTTTACACCGCTGACATTTCTCTGTGTAGTTTGATGCGATACTCGTCGACTATGTTCATAAGCGCAAGTTTCCTGTTCTTGGCCACCTGATGACCTGGACGCTCAGGACTGCGACCGTCGGCGTTTTAGTTGGTGTTTACCAGTTCAACACGAGCGACATTGGTAAGTCTTCCTTTATTGTTCTGATATCGTTTGGAACTCAGTCCTCCAATAGGTCTGACCGAGTTGATCAATAAGGTCTGGATTGCGTAGATTCTTGACAATGTATATCGAGGCTGTGCGAGCGGCAATAGTAGTCATTCGATCCGTCCATACTAGGTATAAACTGAGTTGAGTGTATACGACTGGCGCGCCAGCCATGAATCAAGTACTCCACCAGTACAAAGCCCTCTCTACTTCCGCGTCCAGAGAACAGGCTTCTGCCGTCTTTACGGCCATCCTCGTCGGTGGGGCTATTGTCCTGCTTATCGCCCGGCGCCATGCTAATCGGTTGCCAGCCCTGACAGCGAAACAACTCGACACCGAGTCCAGGAAGACTTTGACCCAGCTCATACTCGACGATCTCAGGGCTGCTGTCGTTGATAACACCATATCTCGTCTCTCCAAGGATGGTTCGTCCTCTCTTCCCATCGTGTTTCCGTCCTCACTCATCACCCCCACAGATGCACCACAAGCCCTCGCCACCGTTAAAAGCCTTGGCGGCACATCGGAAGTAGCAAGCATGCTTGGCACGTCATCAAATCTTCGTTGCCTATTGCAGCTGTCCACCGATATCGATGATTCTGTACAGAATGATGCATTAAGATGCATCGCAAATACCATGCTACTCAATGAAACCGCTCGTGTTACCTTCGTCAGCCCTGAAGTCAATGGCGGTAATCTCTGCATCGACTTACTGCAGGTTAGCCCCCTCGTTTCTAGATTGTCTCACCCCCTCATATCAAAGGACAGAAATCCTCTATGGAACACATCTTTCTTGCCTCTAGGATTCTCTTTCTCTGTACTGCTACTGCATCTTCTTCTGCACCGTTTATTCAATGGCTGGTCGAACGCAAGCGATTCAATGTGTCTGGTTCTGAGACCGCAGTTGAAATAATCGGAAGCAAATTAGGTGACCTCGCTGAATCGATGAAAGAAGATTTCACCGCTGCCAGGGACGCCATCACGGATTTACTCAAGCTAATATTCAATCTCTGTGTTCATTATCCTAAAGTGTGTGACACGTCGAATAGATGATGTTGGTACTGACTCGTCTCGCAGCTCGTCGATTGTGAAGTCCAAAGTCCCGAGGTTGCAATTTCAGACGCCGACAACAAAGTTATGGGTGATTATTGGAGCACTAAGCTGGACAAGTGAGTCTCTTTCATTCGAGAGTTTGTGGGTCTCTTATGAATCCCCTCAGCCTGTTGCCTCCACTTCTGCGTGCCTTCCATGTCAACAACCCTCCTGCCGGTAACCCGTTGGAAACGCCGCTGCCTCACATTATCCACTCTCTAATCATAGTCCCTGTCGTTCCAACTAATCGAAATCTCTGGTTCGGGAAGCAACACTCAGCACTTACACTTCCTGATTCCGCCAGCTCATCGTCATCTGGTTCAGTAAATCGTGACGCTCTTCAATCTGCTTTCAAAGAAACGAAGTCACGGCTATTTGAGCGCGCATCCTCTGTTTTATCGGCAGGACGACGCTCATTGTCCCGCTCATCGAGATCCGGCTCTTCCACGCCAACGCCTCAGGACTCTGCATTGCGCGCGTACGAATTGCTGGATGTGACGCTTGCTTACTTCATGCCCGGGGACATCAGCTCGGATGATCCTAGCATTCGAGGTCGGTTACCGGACGGAGAAACATTTGACGATTTGGTTTCCCCCCTTGTCATCCTCCTCACGCGCTTTTGCCTGGGAGACGAGGACGCCAAAGTTCGGATAAAGCATTGGTTCATTCCACCCAACCTGGACCGAACCAGCCCATTGGAGACACGATCCGATCTTTTAGGCAGATGTTTGCGCCTCCTACAGAGCGTATACCACACCCGACTGAACAGGGTTTGCGGAGGGTTGCTCTTTGCAATGTGTGATTGCGACGGTGAGCTAAACGGATCTACTATTCATCTTCTCTGCTGAGCAAGGTGACGTTAGCCACGACACTATCGGGATATCTTGGTTATGGGAATGTCGCTGGGTTCCTCTTCCAAAATGGAGTTGTTTCTGTGCCAGCAAAGTCGAGTGCATCGGGGGCACCAGCGACCACCTCCACTGGTTTACCCATCAACCCAATCACCGGAACGATCGAGAGAGAGCATGAACCTATTGCTATGACTGACGAGGAGAAGGAGCAGGAGACCGAGAAGTTACTTGTACTCTTCGACCGGTTAGAAAAGACGGGGGCTATGCCACCCAGTCAGAACCCCATCAGAAAGGCAATACAGGAGGGAAGGTTGGGTTGACTTGGTCACAGCGTCTTATTGTATCAGTGTACGAAGTCACAATTTGCATATGTCTAGTAGAAATAGAGTATGCAGAGCAATAGGCAGATGCAAAAAGAGCTTTTTACCGGGATCCAATCAACCAAAGGTAGTCTTCCGACCTTCAAATTGTGTAATACCACCTGTCCGCGCGCCTCGTCCTCTGGCGCCTCTGCCTCTGTCTCCACCGCGACCACCGCGAAAACCGCGATCACCGCCGCGGCCGCGGTCGCCGCCAAATCCAAATCCTCCACGTCCGCGACCTCCTCGACCTCCCTGTAATGGTTTTTGATACGCCTATATTGTAAACACAATGGATTGACGTACCTGTCCACCCCGACCACCAGCACTATCGCGGGGCTGTGAAAAGTCCAACCTAATTGACCGCCCGTCAAGCTCAAAGCCCTGAAGCCCTTCACAAGCCTTTTGTGCAGCTCCAACTTCACTAAACTCTACATAGGCGAATCCCTTTGGTCTTCCAGTCTCGCGATCTGTAGGTACACGGACGCTCTTGACATCACCATGTTCGCCAAAGGTTTCCCATAACGTATCCTCGTTGACCCCGAAGCTGAGATTACCGACAAACAGAACAGTCGACGGTGGACTACGCGTGTCACCAAAATGAGGACGTTTTTCAGTACTGGAAGTCTTGTCTGGGGGATTTCTCTTGTCAACGTGAACGGCACGTCCGTCAATTGTCTTCCCACTCAACGCAATAGCTTTGTCGACCGCGTCAGCAGTCTTGAAGTTGACGTAACCGAAACCACGAGATTGGCCTGAGTTACGGTCCACTTGAACATGGGCAGATTCAACTTCTCCACACTCTGCAAACTCTCGGGCTAGCCAGTCATTGTCAACGTTCCATGATAGACTGGCAACGAAAATGCCCTTTGCTTCTCCGACCGAGCTCAGGGCGTCGGCGCTGCCATTCGCTAATTTGGCTTTTTTGGGTGGTGCGGCTGCCTCGCTGTCAGCCTGACGTTTTTTATTTACTAGTGATTCATTAACGACCAACGATCATGCAGCCACAAGATAACAAACCTTCAGCGGAAACAGTGTGAACAGGTGGAGATGGCTTATCATCCTCACCCTCACTGCTGTCACTCCCGCTAGAATCATCCTCAGAGTCCGGTGTTGTTTTCGCTGTTGACACGTTAGCGGTCAAAAATCCCTTCACTCAACGGAAACACACCTCCGGCAGACGATGCTTTTCCCGGCACAGGTGCCATTTCCTTGTCATCGTCATCATCTTCGCTCGAAGAGTCTGCTGTCTTTTTTACTACTGAGGCGTTAGGGTGATGATCATTCCAGTCAGAGAAAACGCACCTGCTGCAAGAGTAGTCTTTACTGGCGCAGCCTTTACATCGGTGTCGCTCTCCTCAGAACTCGATGAGTCAGACGAATCATCCAAAGCGTCTGCTGACCCTTTCACTAGTGGGGCGTTGGAGGGAAGTAAATGGTCCACATAAAGAGGACGCACCCGCAGCAGGAGGCGACTTGGTTGATGGAGATGCTTCACTATCGTCGCTGTCCCCACTAGATGATTCCTCGTCGCTCGAAGAGATCTTTGCCTTCATAGAGGCAGGTTTTGCCGGGGGTGCAGCCTTCACCGGGTTTTTCTTCGATACCGGCGGCACTGCAGGCTTTTCCTTGATCGGCTGAGCCTTTTTCGGTGGTGTTGCCTTCTCATCGCTGTCGCTCTCCTCACTCGAGGAACCAGAAGAAGAGGTCGAAGATTTTTTCTTTCCACCAGCCCGTGCTAGGGCTGCAGCCTTCGCAAGGATTTCCTTCGATGATGCAGCCTTTCCCTTGGTTGGTTCCGCCCTCTTTGAGGTACTTTTTTTGTTGCTTTTGTCTGTCTTCGCCATGGTAGAAGTAAGATCCGGCCAATGGTATCACACTCGGAAATTTTCGATAAGTTGCTACACGTGACCATGAAGTTGAGGGCAAGTCTTTGATGAGCGTAGCATCTCACCTCTTGGAACGACCTTGTGATGGATAGCGTGTTTGACGTTATCGTGCTTGGTACTGGGCTGTCAGAATCGATTGCAGCTGCGTGAGTTATCCGTCCGGGCTCGTGTCCACCGCTTAACTGAACGCTCTCAGCGCCCTCGCCAAGGCTGGACTCAGAGTGGCCCATATCGATCCTAATCCATACTACGGCGCCGATGATGCCACATTGACACTGGACGAACTGGTTCAGTGGGCAGAGACTCATTCAACAAAATCCACCAAGAAACCTATACAATATCGTGTCGACTATCTGTCTCCAAACTGCCCACCTATGAAAGTCCCGACAGATGAAATAAAGGGTGGCAACAATATCGGGTACTCGATATCATTGTCACCCTCTGTTATTCCATCCATCGGGCCATTCATATCGTCTGTAATCTCCTCGGGGGTTAGCCGCTATGGTTCATATAAGCTCCTTGGCCCCATTGCGGTTTATCGTAACGGCAAGTTCCAGAGCGTTCCGCAGAACAAAGAGAGTATCTTCCAGGACCGGAGTATTCCCTTGATCGAGAAACGTCGCCTCATGCGTTTCCTGGTATTTGCCTCTGGGGAATTTGAGATGAGTCCGGAGCTCCAGGGTAAAGAGGATACTCCTTTCGACAATTTCCTTCACGAGTCCTTCGGCTTAAGCGAGGAGACCTCCCAGATGATTATGTTTTCCCTCGCTTGCTGTAATTTCTCCGGAGGTAAGACGATAGTGTTCCCTTTCCATCATTACTCACATATTTAGAATCAGCGTTGACTGGATTGTGTCGCATGCGCAGCTGTCTGAGGTCAGCTGGGCGGTATGGCTCGTCACCATTCCTTGTGGGTTATTATGGGGGGTCGGGAGAGATAGCTCAGGGATTTTGTCGCGTCGCAGCTGTAAATGGCGGGGTCTACATCCTTGGTCGGAAGATTTTGAACCTCGTTCACGGGGCACAAGAACCAGACCGCTTTTCCGTCGAACTCGAAGATGTTCCTGATCCACTCCAGTCACGATGTATATTGTCCTCCAAGGCTTGCGTGCCTCGTTGCTTGCGATCTCGAGGGAATCTTATCCCTGGTTCCAGTGTGCCCGGCACAACCCCATGTCAAGTACACGCTGTGGCCCGCTGCATTGCCATAGTGAACGGTGCCATCACTCCGGCTGGCTTGTATGGGACCGACGACGATATCCCTCTTTCCGAAGGACAATCCGACTCATTTCTAGTTGTGTTCCCCCCTGGGTCACTTGATGGTGGTTCTTCAACATCATCTGTGACTTTAATGACTGCAGGTGCTGGTACGATGTCAGCGCCCTCAGAGAAGTGTATGATCTCCATTATTCAAATAGGATTGATGGCTAACTACTATGAAACAGGTATCATCTGTCTTTCAATGCCTTTGCGCGAACATACCGGGTCTTCGAAAGAACTTCTTTATCCTTACTTGGCTGGCATCATTGACTCTAATCCTACTTGTCAGCCCATTTTCCAGTTATTCTATATGCAATACTTTCCCTATGCACTTGATCAACCAGCTGAGGATATTACATCCAATCTTTTTATCCTTCCCCACTTGCAGCCAGATATTTTTGAAACTGTTGATCAGGCAGCACAGGATGCTGAGAATGCCTTTTGGTCTATTCTTCAAGCAGTGGATCCACACAGAGTTGTTGATAGAGAGGGAGGGATTTGGATGGAATCTTATCAATAGCCAGACCTCAATACTTCGGCTTAACTTTGCCTCTCGGCTGCTTCGAGCTCGATGAGTGAATCAGATATGATTGTTTGAAAAGCTCGGAATATCGTATCAAATATGAAAAAAAAAAAAAAAAAAAAAAAAAAAAAAGGGAGGAGAGGTAGTCGATTGGAAAAGGAGTAGCCAAACCACAAC
>JBBPQW010000677.1:0-14529 GCA_038092695.1 Boletus rubropictus | reverse complement strand
GCATACAGGTCGACGTGTTGGGAATGGGAAGGTCCGTAGTCTATCGTCCCCCTTGCTGATTACACACCCTTCATAGTCGAGGAAAATGCGTCGATTAGATGCACTTGCTCGGATAAAAATACGTTCGCATTCGTGGATATCTTCCGCCCAGTCTCGAAGCAAATTACGGATATCCTGTCGTGAATCTATGCGATAAACCAATGTAACGCAACGATTTCGCTCACATCACGCAGTGCTTGCTCTCCATATCGGCGAAGCATGGCACCAGCACTGACCGCAGCTCCTTTTGCGTTGTCGTTGACTGATTGTGACCCTCCCTGCTTTCTACGAGCTGGTTTTCTGATCGAAAGCGTGCAGATGCCGAAGAAAACTGACTTACTTGTATAGCGGTGGAATGTTTTGTGTCTCATAACTTCAGTTTCTGGCTTTGGCTTCGGAGGTTTTCTTCTTCCTGTTTGCACGACCTCATCCTGTTCATCGGCGACACGTCCGACTCTCACTATAGCTCCTGCAAAATGACCACCTGCAACCATGAACATAGCCCATTTCCTTCCTCCCTCCGCAATAGCTTGCATTTCTTTCAGCTCCGACAAATATGCGGACGGTGGAGTGTCAAGGGGAAATAGCATTCTATAGACTCCGATCTGTGTGGATGGCGGGGAATGAAACCAGGTAATGGCTGTTAGTGGTGTCCTGAAAGTGCTGTCCTCAGGGAAGTCGGATAGGGAAGTACGGTTGATTTTGCTAAGGAGTGCATTGACGGTATCTGATTCGTCCAAGGTTTCATCATCAGAGGAAGCAGTACCCGAGAGAGAATCTTCAAGGCCTGTGGAATAAGCAGCATAGCGTCAGAAAGGGTGAAATAGCGGTAGATATGCGTACCACCGACGAGTTGGGCGAATGCAGACTCTGTGACGGGATTTCCGCCAGTAATACGTATCTTGACATTGTAGCGATGCCAATCGGTACGAAAATGCGCACGTTGCTCATCTACATCTGCAAAGGTAGCTCCGAGGCAGATATTGCAGCTCTTCGCATTCGTTACGTTTGGCTGAGGGGGAGAAGGCTCGCGAGGTGGGGCTTGGCCGATTAGAATTCTTGGAGTGAGGTTGTCGACCAACCGGGATGGCAGAGAAAATACGTTGTATCTGTGGGCCATCTCTGAGCGGGTTGCTGGGCTGGATGGAAATCGAGAGTGACTGATGTCCATTAAGCCTTGCACCGCCACAGCCAATCGATCCGAATTCCGATCCGACGCGATCAAAGTGATTTGGTTCATCAAATGCAACCTGTCCCAAGCATCATGGTCGCTTCAGATTTTGCTAGTCGTCCCGTCAACAAGTTGGTACTCTTCGATGTAGATGGCACCCTCACACCTCCCAGGTATGATTATCCTTGCGATGTCCGGGTCTCATGAACATGACCAATCACCATCAGACAGAGAGTCACTCTGGAGATGGTCAGCTTTCTTGGCGAACTTAAACAGAAAGTGGCCATCGGATTCGTGGGCGGCTCTGATATCGCCAAAATCAGTGAACAGCTCTCCGTGGACGGCAGGAACGGTTTGTCCAATCTTTCGAAATTTGTTCCCGTTGTTCGATGCTGACGTCCTACTAGTCCTAGAAGATTTCGACTTTGGGTTTGCAGAGAATGGATTGACCGCCTTTCGCCTCGGGAAGCCTCTGAAAACGCAGTCGTTCATCAACTTTGTGGGGGAGGAAAAATACAAGAAACTCGTCAACTTCACGCTTCGTTACTTGTCTGAAATCGACATTCCAATCAAGCGGTTCGTAACAATATTTCTGAACTATTGTTTGATTCCATCAAGTCCCCCTTCCCAGGGGCACGTTTATTGAATTTCGCAACGGGATGATGAATGTCAGTCCGATTGGCAGGAATGCAACGTACGTCTCGCTCAGCCTGCTTGTATCTTCCGCCTAAGTGATTCCAAACAGACAACAAGAGCGTGATGCATTCGAGGAATACGACAAAGTATTTCATCCTATACGTGCTACAATGGCAGGCGTAACATGGATGATTAGAAACACGGCATCCGCGCTAGATTCATTGAGAAGCTTCGCGAGCTATGCCACCCTGGTAACCTCGACCTCAAATTGACGTTCTCCATTGGTGGTCAAATCTCGTTTGACGTTTTCCCTGACGGATGGGACAAACGTTATTGTTTGCAATTTGTTGAGAACGAGAAGTTCGAAGAGATATACTTCTTTGGGGACAAGACCCAGGTGGTGAGCTTTCATCGGTCGATGCGTTGATTATTACGCCGATGGGTTGACCAATGTCGACAGGGGGGGAATGACCATGAGATCTTCATGGACCCGAGGACTGTGGGACACAGTGTCCAGTCACCTGCTGATACCATTCGACTGTGCACAGAGCTCTTCCTCCGCTAGGAAATATAATTGTTGTTGCTTGGATGTATGTAATAAATATCCCTGCGGTTTGGTAGAGATCGGACTGGTAGAACACAGGGGCTCCTCCCAGAGTGGAAATGGTACAAACTCGGCCACACGCGTTTACTTAGGACGTGTCTGCCGCCATTGCAAGTCTTGCGGACGTTCCACTTCTGCGAAATCTCTCTCCTTTTTACAACACACATTCACCCTTTCTGTGATGTTCTCCCCAAAGGTCAATGGAGGCTCTAGGTAAACAGTTTGCGTAGTCCACTTTTCAACTCCAAAACCTTACACAGATGCGTACGATAGTGTTAAAGCAAAGACGGCTGCTGAACCAGTAGCGAAGCGAAGAAAGCTTGTCCCTTCTGGCTTACAGAATGCGCAGAACTCGTCGTTCGCTGATGTACTAGAACAACTTAGTCAGAACGCTTCAAATGGTCCATGTACGTCTTCGAGTGTTATTCTCATGACGCTCTCTTAGTTGAGCTTCAGCCTCTGAGGGTGGCGCTGATTCTTGGTCCCGTCCAAAGCTCAAGCCAATAAACGAGAAAACGGACTCCATTAGTCTGTTGTTTATTACCAACTCCTTGTCTCAAACTCAAACTACATCAGTCTTTCAGCAGGTGGATGTTGAGAATGCAACAGATCCAAACACTGGGCGTACGATGCTGCGTGTTTTTGGCGTCACCGAGGTGTCTTTCGTCTTGCGTGGCTTTTGACACTTGCACTTAACTATGAAATACCTCAGGCCGGGAACAGTGTCCTTGCTAATGTGAAACAGTTCATGCCTTATTTCTATGTCCCTGTCCCACGTGGCTTTGATAATTCTGACTTGGACGCCTTCACGGATGCTTTGAATGTAAGTCGGAGTGTTTTAAACCAAGACATAAAATCTCACATGGCATGGCGTACTGGATTAGCATAGTGCAGGAGGCGATTATGTCCTCGATATCGAAATTGTGAATAAGTGCACGCTTTGGGGCTATCTAGGAGATAGTTCGTTCCCCTTCATGAAGCTTACGATAGTAGAACCAAAATTGCTTCCGAAGGTTCGAGATAAGTCAATTTCAAGAAACCCACCTTTCTTATGCTAATTTGTTACCTTGTGGTAATCACGCGTATTTGAACGGGGTGAAATTCCTTTCCGAGATTTCTTCGCCCTCGGTCAATCTTATCCTACCTTCGAGAGTAATATTCCGTATACGCTCCGGTTTATGATAGATACCAAGGTTAGTCCTTGTTGTCATGCAAGATGTCGACCCCTGGATCATCTGCCATCAGGTGGTAGGAATGAATTGGATCGAAGTACCGGCAGGAAAATACAAACTTCTTTCTGAGGAAGCAAAACAATCTACGTGCCAAATCGAGCTCAATGTGAGGTGCGATAACATGTCCTTTACTGCGCTATCTGTCGTCAAAATATCAATATCTTGAAGGTGGGATGCCTTTATCTCGCACTCTCCTGAGGGGGACTGGCAAAAGATTGCTCCTCTACGCATACTCAGTTTTGATATTGAGTGTGCTGGGCGAAAAGGTATATTCCCCGAAGCCAACATTGATCCTGTCATCCAAATTGCAAATATGGTGACCCGTCAAGGTCGTATTCCCGTCACTCCTGCATGATGATCAAGCTAACAAGTACATGGAACAGGCGAGACGCAACCTTTCATCCGGAATGTGTACACACTCAATTCCTGCTCACACATCGTTGGGTCCCAAGTCCTCTCTTTTGATGAAGAAGCAAAGCTTCTTCATGCTTGGCGGGATTTCATCGAGCAGGTGGACCCTGACGTAGTCATTGGATACAATGTTGCAAATTTCGATTGGCCATATCTTATTGATAGGGCAAAACACCTGAAAGCCAACAAATTTCCCTATCTCGGGAGATTGAAAGGTACGTGCTCTATGATATATTGTGCCGTTGCTTTCAAACAACACACCGCTTGAAAGGCGTGAAGACGCAAGTGAAAGACACACACTTCTCTTCAAAAGCCTACGGTCAACGTGATTCCAAGGAGACAGTCCTAGATGGTCGGCTTCAGCTTGACGTACTCCAGTTCATGCAACGTGAACACAAACTACGTAGTTATACGCTCAATTCCGTCTGCGCGCAGTTCTTGGGCGAGCAAAAAGAAGATGTCCACCACTCAGTTATCACAGAATTGCAGAATGGTGGGCCCGAGTCTAGGCGGCGGTTGGCTGTGTATTGCTTGAAGGTCGCGTCATGCACTATATGCTCGCTAACCAATTCCATCTCACACGCACTCCACTTAGGATGCCTACCTCCCGCAACGGTTGCTCGATAAACTGATGTGTTTCGTAAATTACATTGAAATGGCACGCGTTACAGGTGTTCCATTCAACTACCTACTCTCTCGCGGGCAATCTATCAAAGTGCTTTCTCAGCTCTTTCGAAGAGCAAACGGTGAAGGGTATGTTGTACCCGCACTAAAGGGCGAAGGTAAGCCCATAACAACCACACGGGATGCCCTAGTCTAACTGTAAGTGTTTAGGTACAGATGAACAGTATGAAGGTGCGACTGTTATCGAGCCGAAGAAGGGCTACTACGACACGCCTATTGCAACGCTCGACTTCAGTTCTCTGTATCCCTCTATCATGATGGCTCATAATCTGTGTTATACGACACTGCTTGATAAGCCGACTATCGATCGACTGGGGCTCGTCAAGGACGTGGATTATACTCAGACACCGAATAACGGTGCGATACATCGTTAACATCCTTTCGTCATTCTAATCACTCCGTGGCTGCAGACTTTTTCGTTACAAAAGCAAAACGAAAGGGACTTTTACCAACTGTGCTGGAGGACCTCATCTCCGCTAGAAAACGCGCGAAAGCCGATCTCAAGAAAGAAACGGATCCTTTCAGAAGAGCAGTATTGGATGGTCGTCAGCTGGCACTCAAAGTACACTTTGTCGATGTTATTGATCTACGCAAGGCTGACTCACACGCAGATAAGTGCCAATTCTGTGTATGGTTTCACCGGCGCAACAATTGGAAAGCTACCATGTCTCGCCATCTCGTCTAGTGTGACTGCGTATGGTCGCCAAATGATTGAGAAGACTAAGCAGGTTCGGACTTTATACCACGAACTTTCCAATGGATTCTCAACTTTCATATCTGTCAGGAAGTAGAGGCTGAATTTTCCTTATCAAATGGTCACAGACACAACGCCGAGGTAATTTACGGTGATACAGATTCTGTCATGGTCAAATTCGGACCTTCAGATCTCAAAACTGTCATGGAACTTGGTGGGTTCCTTTTTATAGTATCGTTCCACTAAATCGAAGGCTGGTGACGCAGGAGCGCAAGCTGCAGCCTTTGTCACGGCCAAGTTCATCAAGCCGATCAACCTCGAGTTTGAAAAAGTTTATTTCCCTTACTTACTCATCAGCAAAAAGCGGTATGCAGGACTCTATTGGACAAGAGCAGAGAAATATGATAAAATGGACGCAAAAGGTATCGAGGTGCGTGTTCTGAGAGCAGCTGCCTACAAGTTTCTGATGACCTTATTAAGACGGTTCGAAGAGATAACTGTCGACTTGTTTCGACAGTTATCGAGACCTGCCTGCACAAGATGCTCATTGATCGAAATGTAAAGGGGGCGGAGGAGTATGACATGCCAGTTCATTCCATTCGCTGAGACTGATTATGAATTTAGCTACACGAAACGGATGATCTCGGATCTGCTGCAAAACAAGATTGACATGTCCCAGCTCGTGATCACGAAAGCACTTGCCAAAGCGGATTATGCAGCAAAACAGGCCCACGTAGAACTTGCGGAACGAATGCGTCAACGCGATGCTGGTTCTGCACCTGCCCTCGGCGATCGTGTTGCGTATGTCATCGTCAAAGGTATCAAAGGTATATCCCTCAAATACTTGATACTATGCTCTGAACTCAATGAGGTTCCTTGTCTCCACAGGTGCCGCTGCCTACGAGAAGTCTGAAGATCCACTTTATGTGCTCGAGAACAACATTCCCATCGATACCAAGTACTATCTTGAGAACCAACTCTCAAAACCTCTCATGAGGATTTTTGAACCCATTCTTGGCGAAAAAGCAAACTCACTGCGTACGCCTCAGAGTCTTGAAATGTATTTGCAGTATTGATATCTCTTAGTGTCCGGCGATCATACTCGCTCGATTGCGATCGCAACTCCTACTGTTGGAGGACTCATGAAGTTCGCTGTCAAGACAGTTACATGTCTTGGATGCAAGACAGCTTTACGGCCGAACAACAGTGTCCCCAGTCAGTACATGTCTGCTTGCGCCAAGTTACAATGTCTTACGGATTGGTTGAGACGGCGCTGTTTGTAACAACTGCCGACCAAGAATCCATGAATTCTATCAAAAACAGGTGAATGTTGCCTCACAGACGCAAGTCCGGTTCTCGAGATTGTGGACTCAGTGCCAACGATGCCAAGGATCATTACATCAGGTACCGGCTCCGTCTTCAAATGTTGTATGATGTTGACTCGTTCCGCATTCAAGGATGTCTTGTGTACGAGCAAAGACTGCCCAATCTTCTATATGAGAAAGAAAGCTCAGAAAGATGTTGAGGATGCATCTGCAATCCTGGAACGGTTTGATGAAGAGCTCTGGTGACATAGTGCATTTTATATGGAGTACATATGCATATGTACAACTTAAGACTCCTTTGGACCTCAAGGGTAATGGATATGATTCTGGTTACCCGATTCCCTCCCATGGTAGTGGGAGGGTTTTGTTGGCACGTTCTGATCCCCTGGTCACAAGTGCAAATCACCTTGCTTGATAAGGTTTCTGCCCACTCGAAATCATGTGCCCCTGTCTCACACGGAGCCTGCCGCGTCTGACTTTCAATCAACACGACATGCACACCTCAAATTCAAGCCCCTGTCTTACTGGAGCTTGCCACAACTGACTTCAAATTTTGACAGAACTTTGTACCAATTGATTATTGAGTCTGTCTAGTATCACAACCCATGTTCTTCCAGAACTCCCTGGTTTTGTTGTCCAACTCCTGCAGTTTATCATCTTTGGCCAGTAACTCAGGAGAATGAGCAGCTTGAAAAAGGTGGTCCTCAAAGTCTCTTAAAAGCTGAATTGTGGAGCACTTGGAACTTCTTGACAACATGATATAGAGATTGAAGAGACTCAGTCCTCCAGTTGGTGGTGTGGCAATATCAACCAATACTACTGGTATGGTTTGGCCTTGCAAACAGTAATCTGTGAAGGCATATGATGCTATCATAGGGAATTGCTGCCTGTGAACAATTCATGTAACAATTGTGTTCTGGTCAGATGCCAACTTCATTTTGATATGGGATGTCTTTGCTATACTATAGGTTCAACAGGAATCACATGTAGGAATATACTCAGTACACAACAGAGTTGGTGACTATTGTATTGCACACCTGTAGAAATATACTACAGAGTGTAAGTATGATGTATGAAGCGTGAATAGACCAATCTTACCTCAGTACATGACAGAGTCAGTGACTGAGGTAGAGATGCATCGAAACAAATCTTATCTACTTGAATGTTATGTAATATGGCAATGTCTGTGTCCATTTGACTACAGTATACAAAGAGTAACAATATTACAACACTCCCTTTTCAAACAGACGGGTGTAATCCTAGTTCGTGCACAAAATGTTTAGCTTTAATGCTAGGTAATGCTTTTGTAAGAGTGTCTGCAATCATGTCCATCGAAGGACAATAAAGAAAAGAAATCGAACTGTTTTTGACACTGAAATGAATAAAATGATAATGAATATCAATATGTTCTGTGCATGCGTGATAACTACTGTCGTGTGTTAATGCGATAGCCAATTGGTTGTTGCTGTAGAGAGTCGTTGGGCACATGAGGGGTTGGAACATCTCGCCAATGAGTCGTCGAAGCCAAATAGCTTCTTTAGCAGTGTGCATAGCGGTGACGTACTCGGATTCGGCCATGGACAGTGTGACGAGCTCTTGTTTCTTCGACCCCCAGAGGATTGCTCTCCCATCAATGAGAAAAGTGAAACCTGTAATCGTGTGTCGGTGTTCCTGCGTAGCACCATCCACGTCGACGTATCCAACAAGTCCTTTTGTTTGTGTTCCAAACGTCAGCACAAGAGCTTTAGTACCTGAAAGATACTTGTAAATTCACTTTACTGCTTCCCAGTGCTCTCACCCAGGATTGTTGTTGAATTGACCAACATAGGAAGTGGCGAATGCAATATCGGGTTGGGTTCCAGCAGCCAGATGGATCAACGATCCAACTGCTTGTTGGTAAGGAATGTTTTGCATACGTGCTATCTCGCCCATCGTCTTTGGTGATTGCTTGTCTGAGAGTTGGACATGTGGATCGAACGGGATAGCAACTGGTTTGACGTCTGTAAAGTTGTACTTGGCAAGGATGGCATTAATGTATGGATCTTGAGAAAGTGAAATGATATGTTTCTCGTGGTCTCTGGTGACCTTCATCCCAAGTAACCAACTAATCAGACCTAAATAAGTAATCCAAAAGTGTGTCCCAATTTCGTCTTTGAACACTTTTATGACGTCTGATGAGCTCCTGGTGACCATACAGTCGTCCACATGTAAAGCTAAAATGAGGATGTGCTCGGCAATAATTGCAATGAACACTCCCCAGTCTGCCTCCATCTGGGTGAAACCGAAGTCCTGAAGCCTACCATATAGACGTTGGTACCACTTCAGTGCTCCCTGCTTAGAACCATAAAGGGCAACACAGAGTTGTGCAACGAGATCATGACCCTGTTTATTGAAGCCTGGTGGGAGTTCCATGTAGATGACTTTATTGTTGTCCAGTTTGCCATTAAGAAATGTGCTATGGAAATCGAATACATCAATATCCCAGTCGTGATGTGCCACAATTGCCAGGATAAGGTGAAGTGATGCGAGTTGTGCAACTGGAGTATAAGTCTTGTGATAGTCGATGCCGTACTGTTGAGTAAAGCCGTGTGCTACTAAATGCGCTTTGTATTTGTCAATTTCGCCTGCAGCATTCTTCTTAATCTTGAAGATCCATTTGCAGCTCACAACATCGGTGTTCTTAGGGCATTCAACCACATTCCAGGTATGTGCATCATTGAGACTCTTTAGCTCTGCATTGATTGCTTCTTCCCATTTTGGCCAGTCTGGTCATGTCTTGGCTTCCTCTATCATCGTTGGTTCTAGGCCCTCAGCTTCCGCATTTCCAGCAAATAGCGCAAAGATCACATTTTTGTCGTCTAATTCCCATGCTGTCGAAGCATGTCCGCTTTCAACTCCCTCCACCACGACAGTTTGGATACACTTGGGAACGATCGAGTTCCTTCCCCTGCCGTCATGAGTACCTTCTCCTCATCGTAACATCTGTGTTATAAACCCCTATTTCTTTACTTAACTTTTCACTTTTGATTTTCACTTTTCAAAGTCACATGACTAGCGCACGTGATCATGGGAGCATGCACATAACCCAAGTCTAGATCGCTCTAGATTATGACATCATGCCTCATGGTTTATACACCTATTTAATCTCTGTTCCTTTTCTTCCATTCCACACTGCCTCCATGGGAACACTATGTACTTGTATAGTAATTAGTCACACGCACTGCTTGGTCCATGCACACCTTTGTACAATATATAAAGGCTTGTGTTCATCGCTGGCATCCCCAGCTTTGACCACTTGTCTAGTCGGGTTAAAACCATCTGATTGGTGTGCTTCAGCTCTTCTCATCGTTTCCTTCTCCTTTCATCTTCACCAGCCTCTAGTGTATAGGCTGTAAGGGCTGCGGCTAGTGGTGTGTTTGCAAGAGCATAACAATCTGGAGATAGGTGGATTCGGTATGCTGATGAGTTGATCGTCGTAGGCTGGTGCCATCTGATGGCAAAGGGTTAGCAGTGGTATGTAGTGGCACGGGTGCATTGATGACTGGACCAGATGCATCATCAGGTTTGGTAGCTGGGTTGGTCTGATCTTTGTCAGTCCTGTTAGCAACGTTATCGAGTTGCATTGACACCATTGTGTTATTCTGCCCAAATGTGACATTGCGTTCAATGACCACAGTGCGGCGATCAGGTAAGTAAATTCGATGTGCTGTAGATTCAGCATCAAACCTGACCCAGTGATCTTCTTTAGCTTGGTTGTCAAGCTTTGAACCTGTATGATCGAGGATCCAGCATTTCGCTCCCCAGGATGGTAAGTTGCTCAAATTTGGTTTCTTTCCATACAACATCTTGTATGGCATCTTTCCATCCAACATCTTGTATGGCATCTTTCCATCCAACATCTTGTATGGCATCTTTCCATCCAACATCTTGTATGGCATCTTTCCATCCAGTGCTCTGGTAGCTGACCAATTTTTCACCCAGACAATGTGCAGGAGTACCTCCCCCCACAAGTTCTTTGGCAATCCACTCACATGCAAAATTGTGCGCACATGTTCCACAAGCATCCAATTCAGGCATTCTGTGACCCCGTTATGTTCTGGTGTGTCATGAGTGGTGAGTTTTCATTCTGTTCCATTATTCTTTAAATGATGAGTGAACTTGTCGGACAGATACTCCCCCCCATGGTCAGAATGAAGCTGCTTCACTGGCGTCCCATGCTGTGTCTTCAGCCAGGACTCAAACTCGAGGTACGCTTGAAATGTGTCAGATTTTACAGCCATAAGGTTCATGCGTGTGTAGTGTGTATGATCATTGGTAAACGAGCAATAGTAGCTCTGTTTCCCTGGCGTTTGGACAGGTGAAGGTCCCCAAACATCGGTATGTACTTCATCACTGAGTTTCTCTGTGCAGTTGGGGTCACAGACCTTCCCAATAGGTTGTCAAGTCACTTTCCCATACTCACAGGAAGTGCACTGACCCATGGTACTGTGGTCTGGATCCAAGTCCATGCCAGTGATCATCCCTTTTGCCAACATCTTGTGAATGGTCCCAACCCTGATATGGGACAAGCGAGCATGTAGGTCCTCCATGGTGAGTCATTGGTTGCCTTTTGTGGTTGCTGCGGTCACAGTATAATCACATTGTGTTTTGTATAGACCGTTTGCAACCCAAACTTGACCTAGGAGATGATGCTCTGTGTCAAAAATCTGGCACATTCCTCCATCGAAGATTGCACAGCATCCTGCCTCCACAAGACAGCTGATCAACACAAGAGTTACATGCATACTCGGCACATACAAGACGTTTTACCAAAGAATTTGTGACTGAGTGTTGCCGTTAGGAAGGAAAATGGGTAAGTCCCCTTGTCTGACTGTGTTAAACATTCCATTGTTGGCGCCTCTGATCAGCTTAGGTGGGATATCAACAAAATTAAGGAACCGTTCATGGCACAGAGAGAGCTGTTGTGAGGCACTGCTGTCATAGAGTTCTGGGACATTATCACTTCAGGCTACAAAGTTATCAACGTGATTTGGCATGGATGACTCTGGTTCAGGCACAGTGAGCCAGGTGCTGTCAGGCTGAGTGGTGTCCTTGTTGCTGGTGGTTGCATTTGTGGAGACTGACAATTTACTTTTGTTTTTGTCGTCTTTAGCTTTCTTTCCACACAGTTTCCACCCTCTTGGTGCCTGACCAGCTTTCCCTATTGACAATTTACTTTTGTTTTTGTCGTCTTTAGCTTTCTTTTCACGTGGTTTCCACCCTCTTGGTGCCTGACCAGCTTTCCCTCCACCTTTCTCCCAGCAGTCTGAGTTCCAGTGGCCGGACCAACCACAGTTGTAGCAGTCGCCATTAAATTTCTTCCCCTTTCCCTTCCCTTTCTTGGATGACACATCAGCTCTGAAAGCTGCATCCTCACTCGAGGAGTTCTTTCCTTTTCCCCCACTCTGAAGCATAAGTCGTTCGTATTCTTCCAATACGATGTCCATCAGATCGTCTGATCTGATGGTAGTGCCTTGTAGGCGCATCGTGGAGGATAACACAGTGAGTTCAGGGTTGTATGAGCATGGTAGTGATGCATACACAATGTTAAATAGGTCTTCATCGGTCACTGGTCATCCAATAGAGGCTAGGTCCTCATGAAGCACGATAATTTTCTCTATATGCACGTGTGCATCTCCTCCTTCTTTCAGCTTGAGCTCTCCCAGCCGATGCCGCATCTCAGTGCCAACAACAAGGGATCGCTTCTCGAAGAGAGCGCAGAGCATTGTGAAGTATTCATGGGCGGAATTCTTGTTCACAAGATGAATGAATATGGAATTGGGAAGTGTGTTTGCGATCATATGTCACACTTTCATGTCCTTTTTGGTCCAGGTCGCCAGGTCCTTGTTGTACTCTGTGACCAACTTGACCTCATTAGGAGTGGACACCGTCCATCCAGCCGGTTGCCCGGTTGCTAGATTCATGGGCTTCTTCTTACTGCCATCAAGGTACCCGACTAGTCCTCGGCTGCTCACAGCAAGTTGGAGTCGGACCTTCCAAGTGGTCCACTCCTTGCCAGATGTGTCAAGCTTTGGTAGCTTAACCTCCTCTGTTGTAGTACTAGACATTTCACTGAATATATGCAGCATGTTGACATGAATATATGTGTATGATTGTTAGATTAGAGCGTCAGGGCTCATAACCTGTAGGAATATACTCAGTACATGACAGAGTCAGTGACTATTGTATTGCACACCTGTAGGAATATACTACAGAGTGTAAGTATGATGTATGAAGCGTGAATAGACCAATCTTACCTCAGTACACGACGGAGTTGGTGACTAAGGTAGAGATGCATCGAAACAAATCTTATCTACTTGAATGTTATGTAATACAGCAATGTCCGTGTCCATTTGACTACAGTATATGAAGAATAACAATATTACAACATCACAGAGTCTTCAAGATCTTTGAGTTGGGTTGCATGCATGTGAGTTTCACCAGAACACAAATAGGTAGATGCTTGAGTTTGACAACAGGCTGGATGTCTGAGATGATGGGTTCATTTGGGCTTAGTATGATGTTGACAATAGTGCCTTATCAGCAAATCCAGAATTTTATGTACAAGATTGCATAGCTAGTTATAGATATCACAGTGCTATGGCAAGTTCCCCCCCTGTGCAGCCAAGTCACAGTCACATTACAGTGCTACAGGCTGTTACAGCTATAGTGCTGCTATAGTGCTATAGCCCATAGTGCCATATTGCCATAGGCTAGCTATAGCATCATAATACTCTGGCATACAATATTATTCACTATACTCCTCACTATACTCATTACTACACTTTTCACTACACTCTTTGCTACACTCTTTGTACACTTGTTCACTACACTCCTTGCTACATTTTTCACTACACTTTTCACTATACTCATTACTACAATTTTCACTACACTTTTTCACTACACTCATCACTACACTCATCACTACACTCATCACTACACTCTCTGTACACTTGTTCACTACACTTTCATCCATTTTTGCTATACTCTTTGACTATACTGTATCTTTTGCACTACACTAATAATTACACAAACACAATATAGATCAAAATCAAGTATATTCCACATCTCACTATACCCCAGATTAATTACTATTAGCAAGAATATAGACTTGCTGCCAACTTTTCCTTCATATATGATATTACTACATTTTTGTACACTTTATTGTTACACTTTGTGTACATTCTTTCACTATACTTTCTGTACAATTCTTCACTATACTTTGAGTACACATTCTGACTACACTCTCTGATTCAAATGTGAAGTCAGAAAGTGTACCAAAAGCATATTAAAAGTGCAACCAAAAAGTGTGCCAAAAGTATACACAAGGTATAATCAGAAGGTGTACCAAAAATGTGTACCAAAGTGTAATCAATAGACCATTACCTTGAAAAAGTGTAGCATTAACAAAGTTGACTACCAAGTGTACCAAAAATGTGTACAAAAGTCTACCAAAGTGTCATTCTTAGCCCATTGATTGACCTTAAAAAAGTGTAGCATTAGCTAAGTTGACTACCAAGTGTAGTTGTTGCACTCACCCCATATATATGGCCCAGCCATTTGTTTGGTTAAGTTTGATGCAATGCACATGAGGCATGAGTTTTGGTGTCCACTAAATTGTATTTTTGGCTTTTTTTTGGACATGGCAAAATTTTCATGCAGTGGCAATGCAACACAAAGCTAGCAACACTACC
>JBBPQW010000676.1:0-14533 GCA_038092695.1 Boletus rubropictus | reverse complement strand
GTCCATTTTTGGGGGCCGCATTTCCTTCACGTTGAGTTCTGAGATCAGGTAAGCGACGATGTGTTTAGGATCGGAACCAACGTCCCACCATAACCATCGCTATCAATCGTCGAGTACGTGATGGTCGCTGCTTCAAATTCTCCAAGGGTTATGTTCAAGGCGGCATTATCAGTGAGGACATAATCGAAGTCTGCAAATTAAACAGTGAACCACACTCGATCTTTCTGAAGCACCGAACTTGCCTGATCTGTTGACATCCACCACCCTCTGCCATGGAACATTGGGACCCGTATAATCTAGTAAATAAAACCCTGCACCAGGTGAAAAGCTGGCGGAATAGGAGGACAGCGCCGAATTGTCAGTCAGAAGGGTAGGGGGAACCACTGAGTCAGTCTTCAGTGATGAGATCGGAAATGAGTACAGATGACGTTCAATAGATGAACGGGCAGCTTGGAAATAACTGTTTGAATTCATGTCTTTAGCTTCCTGTAACGAATAAGTGAACGGACATTAAAATCTTAGAGCTTACATCAATCCCCGCTGGGTATCCACCGCTTGAATACTGTTTGTAACCTCCCAGGGACCAGAAGTAAGGAAACGCGGTGTAGAGGAAGTGGCTGGGTCGAAGAGGGCAATATGATTATATCCATCTTGAGTGGGCACGATGTCCAGATAAGCGGGGGAATCACCGGATCGCAAGCTTGCTGGAACCGGGTAGATAGTCTGGCCCTGTAAGTATAGGCTACTTGAGCCCCAGAACGTACCATCAGCTAAAGGTATACTGACCGCATCAATCCAGCCTCCATCAGCCTCCTCGCCATCGATGCCAGGCTTCCTGACAACTTGGCCCGTCACAGTACCCCCGGAACTTGCGCCACCCAAATCAAAGAGTACGACGTTCCCGCGATCAGCGGCCCTTGTGACTTCCTTCAACACCAATGTTGAATTGTCAACCCAGGCAACCTGGTTGATGATGCTGTTGTTCAAAGGGAAGCTATCGGACCACTTGAGGTCAACAACGGCTTCATCTGCAGCGGAGGTTGGCGGAAACTCCGACTGACTCAGATAAGCTTCGAGATCAAAAAAGTGCACTGATACGAGTGGGTTATTGTACCCTGGCTTTGGGTATTTAATCACCACGTCTTCTGTATATGGGATAACAGCGTAGGAATCTTCGGTTGGATTATAGATAGGAAACTTGTATTCCTCGACTGCGGTTTCGTCGAGGCGAAGGAACGCGATTTTTGACGAGTCAGGAGACCACCAGAGGGCAAAATCTTGCGACAGAACTTCTTCCTCATAAATCCAATCCGGTACACCGTGAAATAATGACGCATTACCGCTGGCGGTCACTCGGATGGGTGAGGTCGATGCACTATAAGCTAACATAAATCGCAAGCTTATAAGACCTTAAAAAATACTCACGATGGCGACCGAAGAACGTAGAGATCGTTAGAAGCAACGAAAGCAATTGATTCACCAGTAGGCGACCAGGTTGCGTATGCCGTCACTGGGGGATTAGTAGGCGGAAGAAGTGGATAGGTGACTTGAGTCTCCAAGTTATGGATGTAATAATTGCCGAAACTCGAATATCTCCATTGCTAACGCCGGGTAAGATTCCAAAAACCTCCGGAGCACTTGTGCATACCTTGTGATGATTCGCTTTGACAAGAATGTACTTCATGTCCGGAGAAAGTTTCCAGTCGGTCCATTGAATTGTCTGACCGTTCTCCTGCGGGCAAAACTCAGCGAAAATGTGCCTGATCACGGAAGCGACTATTTACGTCTCTGACGTCAGTAAACGAAACCAAGGGAGTGGTTGTATTTGTCTTCAAGTCGACGAGTTGAATTTGCCCGTCCTGAGGGGTTGAGAATACTCCATCTCCGGCTAATGCTACGTGAGCGACGAATGCTACGGCTCGTTGGCTCGTCGTCTACGCACCTTCGGGGACCCAGTGAAGTTCCTGGATCTCTTTGCTAAAGGTCCCATTGAATATGAAGTCGAGAGATATCTTGCGCACTCTTGACGCACGGTATGGCTTCCCATAATAAAGATTGGTTGCGGCAAATACGCCAATGCAAACAGACAAGAACACCAATGATGCCAGGGAGTATATGAGATACCTCAGGGCAACTGAACGCTAAACGTGAAGTGGATATGAATTCCAAAGCATCACGCTGTATTGGTTACTGACTTTGTCACCTCCCACTCCCAAACCGTTCCCTGGCTCCGAATCCCCGAATTCGGCTGGACTAGACACTCCATGGTGTCCTGATTTATCTAGGAAACGGTCTTCATCCTCTTCCCCTGAGCTTGGTGGGTCAAACGGTCCATCTCCGTAGTAGATTGGCGGTCGCACGACAAGGTCAGGGTGCGGACGAACGCGAGAGGGCCGAGGGGAAATGTCTACAAAATCCTCTTCCGCATCATTGTCAGAAACGCGTTCGTACGTTGGCCCGGGCATCGCACACCCGTTCTGAATGTCTGACAGTAAAGCAAATATATAAGCGAATCGGAACTTTAATACATTCTTATGTAATTTTGATCACGTGACTTTGAGTCCATTGAGCTTCAAGGCGAACGTCAGAGACAGACATCATGGCACCTCCACGACAAAGCAGCTGGGACCCAGTCTCGCTTATTTCACAGGTACTTTACCGGATTATCGCCATCTAAATCGCTGATGCTCGTTACCAGATCATGTCCATGCAGGCGCTGCATTACCTGACACTTTCCCTCCTCATTCCCCCACTGCTCACCGTCTTTGCGGAGCCAACCTCTCTCGTGTATGAGGGAGGTGCCGCCAATGTTGGTATGTAATATTTTCTGCCGATGCACCCATCCAGGGAAATACAACGTCATCAGGCATGGTAATGGACTGGAGAGAAATGGCTGGTCGACCTACCGTCCGCGGGGTCCAAGGTGAAGAGCGATGGAGCTCCTATTATGGCGCATGGAGTAGCGGAAAACAAGTGGGTGGTGGGTGGGAAGACGGACAATGGGACGGAAGGACAGACCCTGTACGAGGTTGGGTCATCGCGGCATGCTGGTTGATTGCTTCTTCAGCAGAGTACGTATTCCATGATGCGTGCGATAATGCTCTGATTCTTTTGTTGAACAGTATCTACTACTTGTACACTCTCGTACGGCGACCTCGCCTCATTTTGGACTTTGCATTAACATTAGTGTTCAATCACCTGGTGCTCACGACATATTACTCGGCTTCCATTCCTACGTCGTTGTTCTTCTGGCTTGTCATGTTTGCAGGGTCTGTTTGGACCGTAATGATCGCGGAGCAACTCTGCGTAAAGAGAGAGATGACGGAAGGTCTGGTTATCTCTGCTCCGAGGAATGAAGCTGATGAGATGGAGATGGGTGAGCTCCCACGTAGAGACTAGGTGAGCCGCATAGTTTTATGATATAACATTTCATTTTTATCATTATCACAGACGACAGTGCAATGTACCCATTATTGCTTATACTCTTGAGTGCCGGTCCGCGTGCCGACTGCAGGGTTGCATAGACATCAAGTCTTGGTGGCGTGCTGAAGCTGAGATATCAGAAGCACGTTTGCCGATAGTGACTTGTTAAGCTCAAAGTTTGGTCTCTCCACCAAACCGTGTGGGTTTCCACTGTGTGATGCCAGCTTCGCACGTTCTGTTCCAACGTTTTGCTGACATGTGTGGCGTAACCTTCACTCAGCCCTATCTCCATGATTCAAGTATGCACCCGTTCAGCTCCTTGACGTCGCTTCTTTTAATTGATGATTGTTTCAAGCGTTCCTCTCTCTCTCATTTCCGTTGACGCGGCTTGTCCATTAGAAATCGCGCGAGTGTTCCCTAGTAAGGTGAGTATCCGAATTCTGTCTGACAATCTTTCGGTTGTGGCGGTGCGAGGTAGAGCTGTGTACGGAAGCTGCCGAGTGGAGCAGACATATCAGCACTTTTAACCCTCGTATACACGCACAGTTGACAAAACACGGCCGCCACTCACAAGCCTGGAACCTGCCCCAAACCACATGTTGGGAACCACTGACGAGAGTGGCGATACTTTTTCTCGACCACAAAGTGCTCGAAGAGAATGTTTGAACTCGATATGATTTGCACGGGGGCGCCACTCAAGTTACGTATAGGAAGAGAGGCTCCATCCACGTTGGCGTGGCATAATTTGCGATGCAGCGCCATTGGCAGCTGTCTTGCTACCTATATGTGGCGCGCCACCAGCAAGGTGCATGCTAGTGCGGCGAATGACAGAACTACGATATGGATGTCCTGTTGCCTTGAGCAGGATTCTTCTTCGAACGGTGTAGATAAGCTTCGAACCACCATAGAATTGGTATGACTGGTATCTTTGTGTGGAGGTCATGGCTGTTGTGTGGCGCATTGATTAATATCAAGAGACTGGGACGCATTGTGAGTGTCATATGCATCAAGCCACCAAATGACTTGTGGCCCTCCTCTGACTGCAGGGCAAGATTTATGTCGCGGCCTCGACACCAAGAGAAAACGGTCTCGGGGCCGCGAGGGATGGATCGCTACCGAGAGAACAGGACTGACTGTGGTCGGTGAGAATGCCAGGCACTCATATGCGAGGCGCGCGGTGGTCATCGCTGCGCACTTCCGATATCCAAGTTGCGTGTGGGCCAGGATCTGGTCCGTAGATCCGCTCCTTTTGTACACTCGCTCCATTCACCTTTCATTATGGGTCCATGTGATGAGCTACGAGTGCCGGCGGTCTTGTCACGCGACTGGCTTCCATTGTGGTCGTGTCCAGGGCTGTCTGGGGCGCCCTGTCTCATTGCTTGTCTGTGGTCTGCACAGACGATCGCCACAGAGATTCGCTAAGGCAGGGGATCTCGAGCCTGGGTACGCGTGCCGTAATGAACCGGACCTGGCCCGGAGAGTCGCCGGCTGCACGTAAAGTGATACACAGGCTCTGATAGTATGTGCGTTGGGGCGACCTGCAGATTCACCAGCTATGCGGCGTCCCTCTCCGATTGCTTTTTCTATCCGGGACGTTACCAAGATAATATTAAATACCGGCAGCACCACTCTGTTCACTCGCTGCCCTGCACATATTATATTTGTGTATATGCACGAGGCGCTCATAAATTTAAATCACTTAAATACCGACAGTGGCGAATACTTGACTCTCCGCTTCCCTCCTCTTCTCCCAGCTCCCGCATCGGCATGGAGACCTTCAAAAACATGCTTTCCCCACTGGGGATACACACCAACGCAATTCAAGACACTCTGGTAGCCACACAACACTTCCACCGCACTTAAACTAAGCCTTTACCGCAGAAACTCGTCGTCATCGGAGGGACTGTCGAAACAGCGAGACGAGCTTCCATATCCGCTTGGAATGGTTTCATTGACTGTATGCTCCTCGTTCCCTTGGTCGTCCAGTGTGGACACTAAGCCCTTTGTCATAGCGTTTTTCTTGACTGCGCACTTCAGTCAAGAGGACTACCCATATGATTGGTGAGCATCTTCCCCGTTCGGTGTGTTTGGGGCTGACGGGGCACAGGCTGATGCATTGGTTGTCCAAGGCAAGTGGTCCACACTATCAGCTTCTGCACCGCTCATGTGCGATCTAGCAACCTGCGTGGGGGCGAAGTCGCGAATTTGAAATAACGACCCGTACCGTCAGTCGCAATGGTCTCACGCAGTCAACAACCGGCGACTTGGAAGACGATGAGGAAGACGAGGACGAAAATGCTCTCGTCCATGGTCGTCGAAAACGAAAGGTGGCATTCATGCCAAGCTTAGGTGGGGGGTTACCAGTTATGGCTTCCCATGCTCCGAAATTAGTCTGATCACTGTTCGCAGATACAACTCACACAATTTATTACCGTGGTCATTGGCTAAGAGTATGTGCTCAATTATTGCCTCGTTCATCCTCGGAGAACTCATAACACTGGCCTTGGCAGATAACGCGGACAAAACGCTACCCGGACTACGGTCACGGCGCTGCTCTCAAGATCAGGTAAAATACTTCCTCCCTGATCCAATCTATCTTACTTTGGTTCTAGTGTCGTCGCTCGTAACAATGATATTCTCAAGACACTGGTCCTGGAAGCTAAGCGGGAGTATGAGAAAGATGCCGAGCATCGCGTTCACATCTTTATGGCTGATACGTGAGTCAACAATTCCGTAAGATGATGCTGGCGCTTAACCGGCGCGCGCTCCGTAGGACCTATGGCTGTTGGAGATGGAATGGAGCTCGCCAAAAGCGACCTATGAGTTCTATTGTCCTCCAGCCAGGCGTCAAAGATATGCTCTTGGCTGACTGCAGAGATTTCCTGTGCTCTGAAGATTGGTGCGTGACATGTGGAATTTTCCCAGGCCATTTAATAATGCCTTCATCCCAAGGTATGCCGAAAGAGGTTGGTGAAATTTGCTGATGTGACAATTCCCACTCATCGCTTCGCATGCAGGCATTCCATTCCGCCGAGGGTACCTCTTATATGGTGTTCCGGGGAGGTATGACTACGTCGCACGATACTATACGCCGAGCATTAATCCACTATCACGCAGTGGGAAGACTTCGCTGATCCATTCGTTGGCCGGCGAACTAGGTTTGGACATTTATGTTGTTAGCTTGTCATCAAAGGGGTAAAGCTATCATTGTCGTTCACTGGCTTTCCTGACAGCCCTCTACAGGATGAGTGATAATACTTTGACGACATTAATGGGACATGTACCGTCTAGGTTGGTCTATGTGTGTTTCCTCTCTGGATCATGATAAACTGTTCCACTCTAGATGTATCTTACTTCTTGAAGATTTGGACGCGGCTTTTACGCGCTCCGTCAGTCGTGACTCATCATCCACTGGTGTACCCGCGACATCTACATCAACCCCTAACAATAATGACACGAACGATGGCTCCACGCTCAGTCTGAGTGGCCTGTTGAACAGCCTTGACGGAGTCGCTGCGGCAGAAGGCCGGTGAGTATTGCATCATCAAGCTGCGTGGTTTTTGCCAACCTTCGCACCCCTTGCATTTCAAGCCTGCTGTTTGCCACGACAAACCATATCGAGCGTCTCGATCCCGCTCTCAGCCGACCAGGTCGCATGGACGTGTGGGTTAACTTTACCCATGCGACAAAGTGGCAAGCAGAGGGCATCTTCAAGTGCTTCTTTCCCTCCAAGCCTGCACCCTCGTCATTGGCGGGAGCCACGTCACAAGACAAGACTGACGTATCGCAGAAGAATCTCCCTCTTCCCAAACGTAAAGTCCCTGGACATGCCATTCCGGTGCTCGAAGAGGCTGAGATTGCGGAGCTTGCCAGGCGTTTTGCCGACGCCATACCCGAGGGCGAACTTAGCGTGAGTCTGCACTTGGCATCTTGGCTTGTTGTCGTGACACAGGTGTGATCATTGTAGGTGGCCGCGTTGCAAGGATACCTCCTGAAGAATAAAGTTCGTCCAAAGGAGTGTGTGGACGAAGTCAGTGATTGGTCTGTAAATGCCCGACACCTTCCGAATAGCGGCTGATGGAACTCCCAGGATCATTCAGGAACGCGAGACGCGCGAGAAGCTCCAGAAGGAGAAGGCTGAGGTGCGTCTACGCATGCGTGTGTCGATTAAAGACGACTGACGTTGCAGCAGCGTGAGGCCAAGGAGGAGGTATGCAAAGACATTTTGGAAACCCACAACCACACCGACTAACTGGGTGGCTTGCAGGCGGACGAGAAAGAACGTAAAGAGGTGCATCCCTTGTCCCATTTCCAATCCTTGTTTCTGACAGCACCATTAGAAGGAGGAGAAGGCCGCCGCGGAGGTAAATTCGACATCTTTTCGTTTTACCACACCCACTTGTGCTGATCTCCTTTCCGGATCAAGCAAGAAGAGAAGGAGGCAAGAGAGGTTCGTGCAACTTCCCCCCCTCCCCTTTCTTTCATGAACCCTTTTGCCGACTTCCTTTGTGCACCCGCAGAAGCTTGAGAAAAGGGATCGATCGAAATCTAAGAGGGCCCACCGTGCCGAGGCTGCCATGAAACTCGAGGGCACCGCGCCGAGCGCCGCCACAAGCACGGGTATACCCGCCGACGCCGCCATTCCTGTTATCCACAGGGAGTCCGCGTCTTCCTCGGAGTCGGACGTCAGCAACGGCGGCATCGAAGCAGATACGGAGGAAAGTATAACGTCGGAAGAGGAGCCGGATAAACCTGTTGGCGGTGCCTCCTCCCCTGATAACAAAGAGCTCGCCAAGGACAAGTGGATTGCCGTCAAGGGTCAACAAGCGTCGTCTTCCGAAACGTGAGCCGCGTCGCGTGTGATGTCGTTCGTCTGAACTTTTTTGTTGGGTTCGGGAGGGGTGTGGAGGGTCCCCACTTGTCCTCCCTCAATACGCCCTCTCGATCTCGGGGTCTTGTGCCATTGCGAGTGCTTCCAGCTTGTGGCTCCGTGTCCGAGTCCGATAAAGAGGCCGTATGTATTGGCAGTCATACCCGTATCGGGTATAAATATCGCATCTACCTTTGGGGCATTGTTACATACTGTCTGTCGGATATCTTAGACATTCAAATATCTCTTTTCCTTTTTCCCTCCTGAGCGCCCATCATGATGTGGTGTTGGTATCGTTTCGAACCTTGTCTCGTCGGAGACGCGTCAGATCGAGAGAGATTATAACAACCAAAACGTGTCTACAGCGGTTTCAAGTTGATGTCAGAGAGCGTTTTGAAAGCCTCCTTGTACGCGTCCAAAAGCGCCTTCACCCTCGTCCGCTCTGCGACTAGCGCCTCGTCCTCGTTCAACAACTCTGCAAACAACTCCGGGCTGTACAGCGTCGCCACCAATCGATTCTGCACTTCTTTCATCGAGTAATTAACCAAAAAGTGCATGATCGCTTTCGGAACGAAGTCTTGAATACTCTGTCGAATGATCGAAAAATACGAGGCAATCAGCGACCGGATGAGCGACGTCTCCATTTCTTCCCGTTGTGTCATTTGTGAACCGATATCGGACGAGGAGACCTAGAAAGAACCCGTCCCGATCAGCCCCTGACCTGATGCCGTGTGTGCGGTGTGCTCGACACTCACAGCCTCGATGTGTTTACCCAGGCTTTTCATATCATAGGCCGTATTATTGCCATCCAGCGGACGTTTGCCGGCCATCAGTCCAGTGTGGTCAGGCGTATCAATAATTGACACGTCTCGGCCCGTTGGTACAGGGGGTAAGTTCGCATGTGCTCGCTCAAGGTTCGATGCACCGATGGGACCAGGACCATTCTGGCCAAAAAAGTAGCCCAGAAAAGTCTCCCGTGTTGTGTGAGACAATGAACCAGGCATGCTTGGCTGATTGTGAGATTGCGTGGATGGGAGCACGGACGAGTGTCGAGGACCATGATGGGGCTTTGATGAAGATTTGGTGGAAGTGCCTACAGCAGGAGAGGAGCCCGTGGTCCGCGCTCGATCGTGGAGTGTCGAAGATACAGACCGACCATCACGGGAGGGAATGCCGTTCGCACCTGCCGGCTCCTCAGTAGAGGATTCATCGCCATCTTCAGGTGTCTGAGTACCATTTGTTGGTTCAGCGCTAACGGGCTAGCGTAATCCAGAATCCAGGTTTCACAATTAAATCACAGGATCATCCATGGTATCAGTGACTCTGAAAGTTCATCATACGGTGGATAGAACTTACACGTGGAGGTATGGGTTGTTTGGGAACTTGAGATGTCGCTGTTTGTGCGGCTGCCGCAGACCCGGAGATAAAAGCGGGATGATTCGTGTTGATGTACGCAGCCTGGATCTCGATGAGGCTTTGTGCATACTCCGATGTGGGACCGAGACGCTCGCGTAAAAGTTCCGACACACATTCAATCAGCTGCGCATGAAGGCGAGGAAATCTCTCTAACTCCTGTGATCGAGCATGAGAGAGATATGGGTCAAATTGCTTTAAGATGATTGGATTGTCATACCGGGCTTGTACAATTGTGACAGAGTTTAACAAGTTCTTCATAGACAAGCTCGACGCAGCGAAGGCTTGGTGCTTCAAGCAATTTGATCTGGGGCTTGACCAATAGGTCGAACGCTGCTTCAGGGACAAAAAGGCTGGGACGCGGACCAGTGGAGTTCCGAATTGCTGTGCGGATGTCTTGGTTATCCAAGCCTGTCGTGGAGTCTATCGAAGCAAGTGCATGGCCAAAAACGTCATTGAAGATATAATATATCCGTGCACCGCCTGATAACTCCTTAGTGGACATATCAACTTTGGTGCCCTCGATGGATGCGATGAAGTCATGGGCAAATTGGTTCATGAGGCGCAAGATGAGCGCTCCTTGCTAACAGATGATAAACAATTAAATTGAACCGGATTTCAGCTTTAACCCACCTGATTCTTGTCACCGAAGATTGCAGCGTCGCCGAACGAGTTAAGTTCTTGCTGCGCTTGACCCATCAGCGTGTTCAACCGCGCCTTCATATCTGGGAGTTTCTCCCTTATATGGTTTATTAAAACCTACATAGGCCGTGGTCGAAAATCCACGATAAACATCCTTCATCATCCTTACACACCTGGTTAAGCGTCCGTGCAAGATACTTGGTCCCGTTCTTGTGCGAAATATTTCGATACGCGGCATGATTTTTGAAGAACTCGGATTCCGAGTCGAGAGCATCTGTCATCCTCTTCTCAGAGATGATATCCTGTTGGCTTCTGTTGACAACGCCAATAAAGCCTAGTTTGAGGGGATATACGCGTCCGGTCAAGACATCGAGTGCGTTCGTTCCGGAATCCATGATGTCGAGTTTCGTCAAAACACCTATCGTCCTGCGACCCTGTGGGTCAACACTTCTCGCAAGCTTTAGTGAGTCCGAGTTGGCGAGGTCAACGTTGGCGGGAGAGACAGCAAGAATAACACTTTGAAACATGTCAGCTCCGAGTGGAAAATAGCAGCCACTTGCCCACCTATTTGGTTTCGAGATATACTCCATGACTAGGTTTCTAATCTGGCGTTCAATATCACTTGGTTGGTCGCCCACCGGTATCTTGAATGCGCGTCAACTCCGACACGGAAGTGTATTGTAATGCATTCATACCTTTGTCAGTCCAGGTAAATCTACCAAGGTCAAATCCAGGACATTTGGACTATATATCCGGAGCGATATCGGTAGTCGACTAATCCCTTTGTTTTGCCCGGCAACACGGTACGTCTCTTGCTCGATTTCGCGACGGACTTCATTAAAATCAGTGAAACGCTTGTCGATATGAAGGAACTGTCCCCATTCGGTATAAGCAGGTGGACTTGAGGAAGGATCCGGAATCGGTGCGTGAATGAGTTGAAGAATGAGGGGTCTACGTGTGACAATGCCTTGACCACGAGGAAGGAAATCTCGTCCAACGATGCTATGTGTGATTGTAGTGTCAACAGTATTAAGTGAAGACAAAGGTCGAGACGCACTTCTCCAGCACGCTTGATTTACCCGCTGACTGGCTACCTACCTGGACAAAGATCAGGAATGGGTGTGCCTGCAAGTGAGAGATAACCCACAACTACTAGCTGGGGCATGTCCAGCTCACCACCTGAGCGACATGAAATCACCTATTGCCCATGAGCACGAATATGACTATCGGTACGCACCAAGATTATGGAAAGTGTCCTGAAGACGGTTGACAAGCTTGATGAGGTCTGAATCCATCTTTCTATCGATTCAGCCGTGCAGTTGAGTTGAAGATGGCAGCGGGAAGAACGAATGCTTTGTGCCCCGAACGCGCACGGGTTCACGCCGAACGGCGCGTCGCCACGGCCACTATACTTTGGCCCTATTTGGTCTTATGACGGTCTAAGCAGGTACTATGATAGAAAATCCTGTCAAAGATAATTCTTCTACCACAATCTAGCTATCCACGACCTGGTATCTATTCAGATGGCCTTTGTTTTGACCAGACCTAGTCGCAAGTAGGGCATGAGATAAGAAAACGAACAATTAATCATGAAAATCACTTACGTTCGACCTCTGCGATGGCATTGGTAAGGATCTCTTTCTGCGTCTTCTCGTCCTTGAGGCTAGTCATAACTTTTGCGATAACGCTCTTGGCGAGTTCAGCCTGCTCACTTTCCTTCTGTTGCTGCTCGTAGCGAACCCAGCTGTCAAGGACGGATTTAAGCTCGCTGGCCAATGCCACCTTTTGACGCTGCACGAAAGCCTCGTTCTCCAATTTAGCAGCCTCCTGCAGAAATATATTCAGAATAGTCTTGACCCCTTTGTATAAGGAACCAGCTGACCTTTGAAAGAGCAAATAGACCCTCCGTAAGTGAGACCACATCTTTCATCTGCTCGACTGAGTTGATGCGGTCCTTGACTGCTTGTGTGTGCCCGGCACGTGCATCATTGAGGACACCCTTGATACGTTCAATGTGGCCGTTTGCCCAACTCTTGTATGGCTCTTGGATTGCCTACAAGGACATCGGCTACATATCCTGACATGTTGCCAACCCGCCTACCTTGTATATGTATGCGAAGAGGATGAAAGTGCCGACAGCTACAACCGTTTCCTCATTCACAACGTAGAGCTCTTGTGAGATAGCAGTGGCGAGGAGACCTGTTCCGAGGAGAGCTGCACCAGTCTTGGTGATGAGGCCAGGAGAGGAGGGAAGACTGTTGATGATTTCGGAGGCGCGCTCTGCTGGCGGTGGAGAGGTGGAGCTCATCGAACGACTGCATTGATGACATTAATCTTGTTTGTTCGTGAAGTGAAGCATATAGACATACCCAGAGACGGCCCGAGCCATAGTTGGCACTGCGCGCGGTCGGGCTATCGAATTGTAGTTACTTTTCTGGACGGAAAAGATCAATGAAACACTTACCCGACGCCTTGAGGGCGTTGAAGGCAATCCTGGACGCCATGGACACAGTAAAAGACGAAAACCGTAAACAAGTCTAGTGCTTGCGATCCCGCGTGTGAATAAAAATATTCCGGCTTGCTACGGTCATATTATGTAATCACCCTCACTCACTCTTAAGACGTCGACGTCAAAATTTAATTTTTGCGGTTGTCGTTCTGCGATGGTAGTACATCGACGTCTTTAATGTGTTCTTGTCGTTCGCTCACCTCAGTTGGCAGTTTAGTGGTATGCTTCACTCGCCCCTCGATTCGCTGCTTTGTTATCCCACTCCAAGGGTTGGCATCCTCGATCTCGTTGGCTTTCGTAGCAACCTAAGCACCGTAACGTTTTCAGGAGGATTCGATTACCAATTACACGGGCGCAGCCCGTGACTATCCCAAGCTTCTTGTTGCACTCGGCGCCAAATTTATACCGAGTGTGAACCAATCAAGCAAAATCTTCGTGGCGTGTTTACGAGCGTAGTTCCATATTGTCGACCGAATCTGCTCGTAGCCAGCTGTCACCCAAGACGATCTGCGCACTCTCGTGGTCTATCCCAGTTTTGAAGCATCCATGGCCAGAAGATTGTCTCGTGAAGTGGTGGTGAGTGCCTTTGAAAGTGGAAAGCGAAGTAAAAGACGAGGGAAAATGGCATCTCAGGAGGCAGATGAGTATAAAGATGTTTCACAGCCAGTGCCAAAACCCAGGTCCCATCTCGTCCTACATGGATCAGACGTCCGGACTGCCCAGAACGGGATCAGGGTTGGGAAACAAGTTCCTTGTCAGACGAGCGAGTCATGATGACATGTCAAGGGGTTGACTAATGGCTCCAATTCAGATTCGTATTTGGGTGTGAACACGCGATCGGAAGGGTCATACTGGATGAGGAGAGTGGGAATGAGTTAACAGTGGTTGCTGATGCGGGAACATAACAAACGATGGGAGGTGGTAAAGCTAAAACACGATGATGAAGTTGTAACCAAGGAAAAGGAAATAGGAAAGGTTACATCCGCCTTACGTTCGCTCCGACAACGGTCGCTAAAGTAATGGTTAGGAGCAGATTGAGGATTAGTTTGTACATCTGCACCCAATAAGTGTGTTATAAACTTAATATTCATCAAGTACGGAGTTCCATGAAGGTTTGAGTCGTGCTCTATTACCTCGCGAGGAATGTACGTTTGCAGGGATGCACTTCAAGGTGATTATAGCAGTAGTGGCCGTAGCTAGTGGAGGTTCCTACCACCATGAATAGTGAACAACTTCAATGCCGGGGAAACTAGCACTGGGGGCAAGCCAGTAGTATGGGTATGTCTGAGTCGTTGACGCTTTCAAGGTAGTAGGAATCGTCCCTGGCAGTATGGTAGGTAGCTTTGCTATGTTGTCATCTGAGCCCTGTGCAACCCATTGGCACTGTAAACGTTAAGCGAAGCTGTGGAACCATGATTTGTAGATGAAACCAGTAACCTAGTGAGTCTCCGTGCGTTCACCTAGGGCCCCGTAGAACCGCAGCTTGATGAAGCCATCTCGCTGTTGGATGCCTCTGCTAGCAACTCACGAGGGTACGAACACGGAAGTAAGTGTTACGATTTTCCTTTCTTCTCGTCCTTTCTCCATTTATATGACGTCATTCCATTGTTCATACCTCGTGTTCACTCGTATATAAGACATCCTGTATCATAGTCGTACTCCTCACGTTTGGTATT
>JBBPQW010000675.1:0-14546 GCA_038092695.1 Boletus rubropictus | reverse complement strand
CTGTGCGCATTACCATGTAGTATATAAGTAGTCAGTCGAGTAGATTGTAGTTTTCTCACGTTTGGAATTCAGTTCCTTGGGGCTTCACAGTTTGTGTGAGCTCGCCTGACACCCACTTGGTCAGCGAGGTGGAGAAAGCAAGGCTAGGCGTCCCTTGCTCAGCAAAATTGAGGATGTCCTCTCTTATGTCGGATTGGCATATTCTCAGGAGCGTTTCATCGAACTCCTGGTTGTGTGTCATCCCTGCTTCCAACACAAGCTGGAACATTTGGTTGAAGAAGTCTTCAACCGAATTGGAGCCTTGCTTCAAGGCCATGAGTTTCTCATAGGCCTCTCGCCTGGCGGTGGTGGGTCTAAACTGATTGTCCAGGACATTCTGGAACATCATCCAGTCGTCCATGCCGAGTCGGGTTTCAAAATATAGGTTGGCGAACCGCGTCGCCGAGTTCTCCTCATCACCACCCATAAAACTCAGGGTCATAATGATTTTTTGGTGGTCCGATGGTATCTCACTGAAGCCTAGGAAGTAATTGCGGACCGCAATTGTCCATGGCTTGTACTTTGCCTTTTCGCCTTTAAACATGAAAGGCTTGGATATGAAGCTTTTGGACAGCTTCGGTCCGAGGGTGATTTGGGGCGACTGGGGTCTAAGCGCTCCGTGCTCAGCAGCGGGCAGCTCTCCAGCCTCATCTTCAAAGTCATCCTCTGAATCTCCAAAGCGTCTCAAAGGCTTCTTGCCTTTGGCGGGGCGCGGTGTGTGTTTGGTCGGGGTGGACCTGCTGGCTTCCAGAGCTCGCTGAGCCTGGAATTGAATGGCGGTTGGTGGTTCAGGTGGGACTGCGTGGGCGAACGCATCGGCATTGTAGTGATTCAGCCAATCGGCGTATCTCACTGAAAAGGAGAGACTTTCATCATTGTACCGGGGAGGGCCGGTAGACAGAAGGGATGTCGACATTTTTGGTGTGGAGGGGGCGGATGGTATGGGTGATTGAGCTGTTAGGGACGCAGTTTCCAAGCTCACTGGTTCCGGAGTAATATCCCTTGCCAGTGATCTAGAACGATTGCGGGAATAGGGTGCGGGCATAAACAAAACTCGACCTTCTTCGACGGTCTCCTCGGGGCTTCTTCTCACCGTTTGAGGGTAGATGGTGTCCGCGGAACAGCATTCTTATAGACCAGAACACAGAAGACTTGGTAGACGGTTATACCGGTATCGAACAACCAGATAACGCTGGTTTAGCGACGAGTCTACCCAAGGGCTCGTAACGGGGGGACCAGATGTTTCGTCTATCCCTAGACGCCTCGGCAGCCCTAGCACGGATAAGGGGTCGGCAATACCAGTGTCCGCTCATATGACTCAGAGCGAGAGTGTAGCAACCTGATAACGGTGGTTTACCGTCGTATGTCTAGTGTATGAGCACTGACCGCTGTGCGCGATGGTCGACGCGGACACGATACCCGAAGAGGGACGGTGTCTGGAATGTGGGATGGTTTTGTGCGAGGTGCACTAGACCGGGGTTGTGGGGAAGAATAGAGAACTTAGACTTTTGTTGCCTAACAGCGAGATACTATCTCCTCTTGAACTAAAAGGGATAGGCAGATGTTGGGTGTGTGGGCTTTGACAGCACCAGAGATAGAAGGGCGGGCTTGTGAGGGCGCTACCAAACTGGTAACGTCGTGCTCAAGTCTTGAGAGTGGGAGCTAAGCTCTAACCAGCTCAGCGTTGAGGAAAGAAGTGATAAAGTGAAAAGTTGGAAGGGTTTGATGCTCGTCGTGGACAACGGTGAGCAGGAAGGAAAGCGTTACACTTGGAATTATGTCAGTACTCAACCACAAACTGTGTGAGCCTAATGATCTGAATTCCAAGCGTGAGAAAGTACAAGATAACTACTGGCTACCTTTATATACTACAAGCCTATGCGCACAGACCACCTTAGGGTAGGCGTGGAATCTGATGGAACATTCTATGATAAAGGGTAAGATAAGATGGTGGCTGTGCGATAAGATAAGATTAGATAAGGGAAGATGTAAGGGAAAGCGAGATAAGAGTAACGGTTCTGACAACACCTAGAAATGCTAGGATGGACTATACAATGAGAATTCCAAACTTGAAAGTATGTACATGGGGATTGACTACTTATATACTACATGGTACTTTAGGGCAGGCATAGGGTAATGGGCATAATGTCATAATGGGGCGTAGGGTCTTGAAGACCTAGATCGTGATGGAACTTTGTGGAATGTCATGGAATGTGTTGGAACATTCCGATAAGATTAGATCATGGCTGTGCGATAAGATAAGATAAGGGTTTTGAGCACTAGCCATATCAAAAAGTGTAGTGATTTTTGACGGGTTCTGACAATAGTGGGCAAAGCTCTGGACATTGAACAGAAGTGGGTTCAGTCCATCCTCTGATTATCATATATCACATTGTGATGGTTCATTTCCTATTTGGCACAATGAGCAAATAATTCATCTCAACCTTCCATGAGAGGGGTTTATATCATGCCACATGAACTCATTACAGTCATGTTGTAAAACTTATAGCAGATCACATTAGGAAGAATCAGGCACAGCTGTTTTTAACCTGAACTATTCAATTGTGTTACCTGCATGAATGTGTTGTCATCCATGTATAGCAGATGGAATGCATTGATACAATGCATATAGATGTCCCAATCTGTCATTTTTTTTGTGGCCAACCTGCCAGTTGCTGGATTAGTCACATATCAGATTCTAGTTTCAAGTGCTGGGGGATGGGTATATACACAGATGATTTCTCCTTGTGGTGTCATTTCATTCCATGAGAATGGTATATGTTGGCATTGATTGGACTTTAGAATGGATTTTCCCTTTCTCACTGCCAGATCTAAACTACACATTTCAAATACTCTAGGCAGTCTTGATGTTTTTCATGTTCATGGTCCTTGAAGGTGGGCAACTTGAACCCTACTGGATGTCAGCTGTTGCACAATGGCTATTGGTTATGGCTAAGGTGATCTTATCTCCTATATATGGCATAGCTAACAAACTATCTTGTCTCAGTTTGAGCACACTTCATGCAAATGAGGTTGCAGGGATAAAATCTTATAGGGCCACCAATGTGGGATCAAGGTGTACACTGCTGACAAGCCAAGATATTAATATGAGTCCATAATCTGGTAGTCAGCTATTTGACATCTTCTTCAAAGCTTGTCAGTGACATGGTTTTTTCTTTCTTCTTTGGGCTGTAGCCCACTTGCCTTTTTATATACCTGATCCTTTGACCCCACTCCTGCCAGCCACTTATCCAAAATTGCATTGGACACATGGGGAAATTCCAGGTGTGGCCAGTGTATGCCATCCATGGTCTGTATTTATTGCATGTGTTAGTGAGCAGATGACTTAAGTAACACACAGTAAGTACACCTCCACAACTACATACTTTTGTTGTCAACCATGGGAAGTAGTCAGCTACCTTTGAAGCCTTGGCCATCATTGCCCAGTCAGCAATAGGATTCTTGCATAGGGATGTATCAGAATGATGTTTGCTGCTTTGCAAAGCACATATATCAAGCACTCACCTTGAGTGGGAGCACTGAGAGGACAGGTTTGGGAATCATGAAATTGTCTTAGTCATGTGCAGATTTTCATGTCCCATATTTGTTTTGTTAGACATTGTAATTGATTATCTCACTGCCTGTTAGAGGCCTGACCACAGTCTGACCACTCACTGGTCACTACTGACCAATATTGATCACACACTGACCACATGTGGTCAGTTACACCTGTAACTTGCCTGTAAGCCACATTGTGGTACTTCTTATTATTGTTTATTGTTGTAGTGCACACTTAGAGTAGAACCTGCAAGTTCCATATCAGGACTCCTTAGTTCCTGACATTGGACTCCAGATATGTGCACTTTTAGCTATATCAATCTTAGTCTCTGAAATTGGACTCCAGCTGCCTGATTCAGCTATTTAATAGGTTATGGGCCCTGTGCTTTAAACTCTCACTTTACAGCTTGCTGCCTAGGTGACCTTATTTTTACTTGTTCCAACTCCACTCCATCCACTCCATCCATCACTTCATTGTGCATTTTTGCCCTATTCTGCCTCAATGGCCTTAGAACAACACAATCACTGCATTCAGCCTTTTAATAGCAACAACTACATCACCTGGAGTGAAGTAATGAAGGCTCTGCTGTGCTCTAAAGGCCTCTGGTGCCTTATTGATGGAAAGAAGAAGTGACCTAGCTCTGGAGACAAGGAGCAGGAGTTCTAGAATATCAAGCAGAACAAAGCAGCTGGTGAACTAATGCTCAATTTGATGCTAGACCAGTGAGTGCACATTCAAGCCTCATAAAATGACCCCACTGCAGCTTGAGAGGGCCTAGTGACACTCTTTGTCCAATAGAAGGCCAGCATGCATTTTGTGGCTTATGAGGAGTTTTTTTCAATTAGGATGTGTACAAATGAGATCCTATCCACTCTTAGTGCTCGAGTTGAGCAAGCCATGGCCAGAATCCAGAAGTTGCACCCCATGTTGTTCAATTTGATGAACTTTGATGCAGAACTGAGCTGTATGGCCATGATATATGCCTTGGGACCAGAATACTCACATTTCACCTCATTTCTTGCCCTCCTCACTGATTTTAACAAGAACAAGATCAAACCTGCATTCCAGACCAAGGAAATCAATTGTAGGCCTTGCCCTGATGCATTCACTTCTACTAGCAGCTCCACACTATCCACATCCACATCCACCCTCACTTGCCACTACAACACTTCCTTTTCCTGCACTTTTTGTGACAAGCTGGAATATTGCCAATGCAAGTGCTATGTGCTCAAATGTGCCAAAAACATGTACAAGGCATCCAACACCTCTGACCAACAGTTCAACCAGGCCAACACCATATTTGTGGCACCTGCAGTTGCATCTACCCCTCCCATAGCTGCTATTGCCAATGTGGCTGCTTAGGATATAGTGGAATGAGCTGGAAATGCAAGTCTTCATTCCATGGATCCCTCTAATCCTCTATCACAATTCCAACTCAATGCTGACACCAATTGGAATGCAGACACAGGCACCACTTCTCATATGATGCCTTATCATTACTGGCTGCACAATTATAGCCCAAAATGTGTCCCTATCAAGCTTGTGGACAAAATCATGGTTTATTCAGCTGGTGTCAGATCTATGGTGTTCCATCCCACTTTAGTGGAAAAAAGAGGGAGAGAAGTTGAGTTTTCTAATGCCCTATATGTTCCACACCTGTGGAACAATCTCCTAGATGTGTTGTATCTAACTCATCACTTATCCTTTGATATATGCATCAATGCCACCCACATGTCCTTCAGTAGCTCAAATAGACCATCATTCTTTGTTACTCCTATCAATGAGCACAACACCACATTTCTAGATGGTGTAACAGAGCAAATTACTGAGTATGCATGCCTTGAAAAAACTGTCCCACTAGATTTGGCCCCGTGGTATTGCAGGCTTGCCCATTACAACCTCATTGATGTGAAAGTGCTAATTGAGTGCAAACTCATCACTGGTATGCAGCTAGACATCAAAACTGTGCCTGATCTGCTCTATGAGCCATGCTTAGCAGGCAAGATGCACACAAACCCCTTCCTAGCACCTCCTGGTGCACTTCTTGACCTCTTGAGCTTGTCCACAGTGACATCCATGCTATTCCCTACCCCTTCTTCTCTGGCTACTACTATTGGGTCACTTTCATTGATGATTACTCCAGGTATTTGTTTGTGCTGCCTATTCATGCCAAATTGGATGTTTTCAATGCCTTTAAGCAGTTTAAGATGTTTGCTGAGAACCAGACTGAGCAAAGAATCAAAACGCTGCAAGATAACAAGGGAGGGAGGTATATAAGCAACAAGATGCTCAAATTCACCAATTCCTGTGATATTTAGCACCAACACATAGTCAAAGCATGTCCACAGCAGGATAGGATGGCAGAACAAGCTAATTATATCCTTTCTGAGCATATAACAGCTATGTTACAGGAGTTTGGCTTAATTATGGCCTTCTGGGGCAAAGTACTTGGTGCCCTGGTCGATGTATGGAACCAATGCCCTACAGCCTCTTTGGATGGCACCACTCCCTATAAGCTTTGGAATTGTCACAAGCCAAATGTTTTACACCTCAGAGTATGGGGCTGCACTGCCTATATATATGTACAGAAGGACAAGTATCCTGCACTTCACCCTTACTATCAGAAGTGCATCTTTATTGGGTATCCAGATGGATACAAGGGCTAGAAGTTCTATGACCCCACCACAAAGTGCACAGTTATCTTTGAACACACTAATTTTGACAAATGCACTCTAATACCACTCTCTTTGCTTCCTAGCACTGCAAATGCACCCCTAGCACATCCTGACACCCCTACTATGCCCACTGTGCTCCCTGATGTTGCTCAGTTTCCAAGAAACACCATTCATGCTCTAGCAGCACCCCCAGATGTCCCATTTGCCTCTCCTGACTTGCCAGGCTTTTTGAATGATGATGAGCTTCCTGCTGCAGAGCTACTTCTTTCTCAAAGGGAGCATCTATCCAACATTCCAAAGGAGCCAGCAGCTCTTCCTCTAGCACCAGCACCATCTGCTATACCTCCTCCACCAGCTATATCATTTCCAAAAGCACCTAGCCCTGTTGGCATAGGTGCTCAACTACCTCTCAGGAATTGACATAAACCTTGGAAATGGTGGAAGCTTAGCCTAGTACAGCTTGTGGGAGATAAGAATAACTCTAAGGATGAAGAAGATGCAGACTCTGCCCAGTGCTTGGCTGCCAAATCCCCCAATCCTAGATCTTTTGCAGATGCCCTGTGCAGAGATAATGCTCCTGAGTGGAGAACAGCTGCTTTGGCTGAATTGGGTGCCCACAAGACCAATGGCACATGGGTTCTCATACCCAGGCCCAAGAACCACCCTATTATCAGATCTAGATGGGTGTTTACTCAAAAATACTATGCTGATGGCTTTTTTGAGCATTATAAATGTCATATAGTCATCCAGGGCTTCTCCAAATGCCCAGGATTTGAGTAACTTGAGGTTTTCACCCCTACAGTGCATTTATCCACTCTCTGCATCATTTTGGCACTAGTAGCACTATACAACCTCCATTTGTGGTCTGTTAACATCTCCAACACCTATCTTAATGGAAACATGGACTATAACATCTATATGGAACAAACAGAAGGCTTTATGCAAGGAAATCCCAAGGAGATAGTCTGTTTGCTGAAAAAGTTGCTGTATGGCACAAAACAAGGTGAAAATTCATGGAATTGAAAAATGTGCACCACTTTAGAGTCCATGGGCTTCAAGCAGACATATTCCAATACAGCTGTATATGTATTCATCCAAGGTGACATCTGCATCATTCTTCCTGTCTTTGTCAATGATATGACCTTTGTATCAACCTCCCTGCCTGGAATCAAGCAAGTCATCACATAGTTGGCTTTCCACTTTAAACTGCATGATTTGGGGCCCATTACTGAGCTTTTGGGCATTTAAATCATCAGAAACTGCTCAAATCACTCATTTTCTATCTCCCAGCCTTAATACTGTGCTGATATGCTTGCCTGGCATTATTTAACTGATTGTAACCCAGTTTCAATGCCTATGACACCTTGTTTGTGTTTTTTATGCAAGAAAAGCTCTAGAATTGCAAAAGAGCACTCTTTCATGCATTCTGTCAACTATGGCAGTGCTATTGGCTCTTTGCAGTACCTCTCCTGCACTACTTGCCCAGATATTGCCTATACTATTGGACAACTCACCTCATTCACTTCTAAGCCTGGAATCACCCACTGGAATACTCTAAAGCACCTTTTTTGCTACATCAAGGGTTTTATAAGCTATGCTATCACTTATGTGCCAGATCCACTCCAATTTTAGCTATTTACAACTTATTCTGATACAAACCATGGCAGTTGCAAGGACACTAGTCATTTCACTAGCACTTTCATTTTCAAAATAGATACTGGTGTCATTTCCTGGATATTCAAGCACCAGCCCATTGTAGCTCTGTTTACAACCAAAGCTGAGTACATGAATACTTGCCAGGCTAGCAAGGAGATTGTCTGGATGCACAAGATGCTGCAGGAACTCAGTTTTGCCATGTTTGGCTCATCTGTACTCTATATGGACAACCAAAGTGCCATCTTAGTGGTCAAATATCCAGAACACCATGGCAGGATGAAGCAGCTGGACCTACCCTGGTTCTGGCTTAAAGATGTGGTGGATCAGGGCACTATTTCACCCACTTATGTGGCCACTGGTGAGATGCCTACTGATTTGCTCACAAAGGCACTCCCTCAGACCAAAGCTGAGCAATTTTGTTCTTATATAGGATTAGGCACTCTTAGGAGGAGATAGCTGGTTGGCAGAGAGATGCACAATCAGGGGGGACTGTTAGACATTGTAATTGGTCATTTCATTGCCTGTTAAAGGTCTGACCATAGTCTGACCACTTACTAGTCACTACTGACCACTATTGATCACATACTAACCACATGTGGTCAGTTACACCTATAACTCATTTGTAAGCCACATTGTGGCACTTCTTATTATTGTTTATTGTTATAGTGCATACTTAGAGTAGAACCTGCAAGTTCCATGTCAGAACTTCTTAGTCTCTGATATTGGACTTCAGATATGTGCACTTTTAGCTATATCAATCTTAGTCTCTGACATTGGACTCCAGCTGCCTAATTTAGCTATTTAACATGTTCTGCCACAAATATGCTCATTAGCATCAATGATATGATGAAAAAATTAATACTTATATCTCTGGTATAAAACATCAATGCTAAGAGCACAGATATTGAGAACATAGTCAAGTTATATCATGGAATATCAGTGGAGAACACACAATGATCAAACCCTTGCTTGCTGAAACTTTCTATGAAATAATCCTCTTCCTGTTTTGAAAAGTATGGAATTGTAGGGATCTAGTAAACTCATTGACACTGAGACTGAAGAGTGTTATGATAGTATGTTATTCTGAGGACATTTGTTTCCTTTTTACTTTCTTTCCTCTTGGCCACCCTAATGAGCCTAGTATGTTAGCTTAGGCAGACTTCTTTTTTTCTTGTCTGTAGTTTTAGATGGAATGTTCCTTTTCTTTCTTGAATGTTCCATAACCCTTTTATTGTTTTATCTCTTTTAAGAACACTCTTTTCCTCTTATGGAATCCTTCCTCAAGGTTCTATTGTATTCCTTGGTCCATATGCAAATCTTCTACAATATAAATAGTATTCTCCTTTACCATGTACTTTAAGCTAGTTCTATGCAATTCTACCTTGCTGTAAACTCTCCACTAGAGTGAGGTTGATCTCTAGCAAGACCTTTGGCACATATTCTCTACTCTATAGGACTTCATCTTGCCTTTGAGTAGACACTCAGCTAGATTCTATGCAAGATGCATATCAAAAAGGAATAAAACAAAATAATTACCTCCATGCCATCCCAGGCTCCCATAAAAGTCTCTCAACTGTGCAAAACTCCCTTGGAGGCAGGCTTGTGACACTTCTCAATATGCCTTTTAACATATGCCTGATATCTCTATTCAACTCAACAATGGCTTCAGATGTATTTTCTGAGAAGAATACTTGATATGAAAGTGTGGATATCAGCTCTGAGATTAACTCAATGGGCTCAAAGGAGATCAAAGAAGGAAGGTACTTGCAGGAGATAAGGAACATAAACTCCTGTGTAAGCACTTCATAATTCGACTCACTGGAATTGTGACACTGATCACAGCAAAAAACATATCGGGCCATCTCCTCGCAGCATTGTAGCATGCAACTGAACCCCAATCATGACTTTGAACAGCAAGAGTCAAAGCATCCGGCAAAACAGATAATGTGGAGGGTACCCCAAGCAAATTGCAGAAGAAACTCCAGCATGCTCGAGAATACATGTCAAATCGCCTGTGATATCCCCCATGGTACTCGACGACTGGATGTCGGATGGGTGCGAGGACCCTCCGAAACCGCGGACATCGATGACCACAAGACAATAATCATTCTGAAAACAGATCGATGAGTTGACAACTTATTTGTTTGAAAGGTAGCAAAGTTGCCTTGAAATGTTCAATCTGCCGGCTCCAGCTACTCCACAAACTCGGCCAGCCATGCACCATCAAAATGGTCGTTTTCGCAGGAGGGTTGACGTTGATGTATTCTACGCTATGAGAGACCATCTCATGGAGCGCATATAGCCAGCAGTCTACTCACCAATGGTAATGTTTATGGTCTCGTTGAGGGCCCTGTCGATGGCTGGGCATGTGGTAGCACTTATAGCGTACTCGCCCGGATTGAATGTGGTGACGGCGAGGTTGCTTGTTGGGTAGAACAATAGTAAACCGGTAGTGAATAAGTAGAGTGCACGGAACATTGAGGAAAGGAAGAATGGCATCCTGACAAGCCGGAGAGGGCCTTTTATACTCTGCAGACGACGGTTTGAAATGGCGATCTAGGCACACAAGCTGGGGGACTGCAACACTGTTAGTATACACGAAGCACGGCCGAGACGCTCGTCGGGATCTCCCGCACATCGCGAGCTCATTGAACTTGGAGAGTTCTTCGATCCCCTTGAGCACGTTTTTACATCAATTTTGAAACATGAAAAGATACTCGTGAGGGAGGAGTATCGTGTCGCACGGCAAGCATTGCAGACGGATAAATATCGAAGAGGGGGGGACAGCCTGGTATTGGACGTCCAATGTGCTGCCTTTTGATCATTGTTTATGCACACAGGGAAAACATATTATATTTCCTCGTCTATTTACTTGTTCACTTCCTACGCCAAAGACAGCCGGTTGTAGGCGAGCGATTCTACGTCCTTTTCAAGGACACCTATGAGACCCTGAAACCGCTGTTCAAGTGCCATTTTGTATGGGCCCTCTGTGACTCAAATGCATACATCCATAAACCGCCCAGTGTCTTCATGCGAGATACAAGTCGCATCTGGATTATCCAGACGACCACACTAGAATCATCGCGGTATGGGGGATGGAGCGAGCAACTAGGCGCTTCGTGTTATGTTATGGATATATGGACCAAGGAGGAGGTCAAGATCTCACGTATGTGATATCCTTTACATTGGTGCCACATGATCTGACGATATGACTACCTTGCTGCTCTGATGAGATGTCGAGCAGATGATCACTTGCACGAATGTGGAGACCTATTCCTCGAATGTTACTGACACACGTCTGTCAAGTGGATCATGGAAGTTCCATGATCCACTTGACATTACCGTTGTGGCGGCGTGGCCATGGGACGACTCGCACGCCGCCACAACGGTAATGCACACATTAAAAATAATCGTGACAGGAGTTGCAGTACTCAGTGGAACTTGAGACGAACACTTGTCATCAATGATCGATTGCCAGTGCAAAAAATAATGTTAATAGTACAAAATATATGGACGGGGGATTCGGAGAAACGGGGTTCCGAATCCGAGTCGACTATTTGAACGTAGCAGAATTGGCGAGCAAAGGAACGAAGCTAACGTCCAAATTCTCACTGCCCGTTTGTAGTGGAAGACATTAGCGAGAAGTCTCATGAGAGAGACGAGTTGAACGTACGGAGGTGAAATGGCGATAATCTGGTAAGTTCTATTCAATTTTTGATTCAGGACTGTGGCATCGACCTGAGCCTTCAGTATGCTTCCCTCGACAAAAAGTCTGATAAATCCTTTTGCAATTTTTTCATCAAACGTCGCTTTGATCCCGTCATTGACATTGCCATTGGTCGAAGCAAGTTTGACTCTACCCACAAGGGGCACAGAAGCATAAACATCTAGGGTGGCATCCCTAGTGTTCAAATTGAGCGAAACTCGAATCTGCGAAAATGGCAACAAGATCATCATGTCACATCCAACGGAAGACGGCCTAAATGTTTGAAAACTCACGGCAAGAGCCCCATCACTCCACTCAAAGACGGTGGTATTACTCCCGCTCGGGGTCGGCACTGGGGGCTGGGTATTAACATAGCCACCGTTGTCGGTGAGCTCGTGGGTGAAAAGCCATGCATCCGCAACTGTATCAACGATCATAATTGAGCGGATGAGTAGCAGATGTACAGTACTAACAGGTAGTTTCAGACCTTTCATCGGACATGTTGACGATTTGACTTCCAGTGAGACTCTGAGAGAAAAGGCTAATGTGTATGATTCAACGCATAAGGTGTAGCTTATAAGGTCAAGTTGTAGACAATCATCAGGAAACTGGGACCGTATAAGCAAGCGAAATCACAACCTTTTATGTTCTGAATTTGGTTAGAAACCCGGCTGGCACATTCAAATCAGAGTCCCCGGGTAATAACATTACATGCGCTGCTTTGCAGATGTGAACTCATCTGTCAGTACTTCATATCTGCTCCCGACGAAAGCAAGCTCACCAGCTCATTTTATCACTGATACAGATGCGAACGCTTGGCTTTACACCCACGAGCTCATCAACGACGGCGGCTATATTAGTACCCAGTCCCCGGCGCCGGTCCAGCCTGATGGGGGTATTATTACTGTTTTTGAATGGGGTATCGGACATCTTTCCGTAAGTTTCCAGAAAATTGTGCCGTTGTCCGCTGAGTGTGTCGCCATTTTCGCAGATTCGAGTTTCGGTCAATTTGGAAGATATGGGTGGCTCCTTGGATGTTTATGTTGTCATTCCCATTGGGGGTCGAATCAAGCTTGCTTCAATCAGCGGCAATCTCGTCGACGGGATCAAAGGGGGGTTCGACACGAAGTTCGCAAAAGGATTTGTCAGGGTTTTCATCCAGGACAAGGTGGTGAAAGCTGAAGTTAATGCTACGGTCCTGGGTAAAACTTGGAACAAGACCTTTGACCTTATGGTCCTCCAGTACGTTCTCCTCTCTCGCATGAGAATTCTCCTGACATCTTTTGTAAAAGGGTCACTGGGGAGGATGTTACCTTGGTTCCTTTGCTCGCCCATCCTGCTTCCGCCATGTAGTCGTATTCAAACACCCTCCCTGTCCTGTCTGTATCTCTTGTACTATTAGTTTCTGCAATTGATCAGAAGTATTCATATGAGTTATGTGCCCGTGTCGATTGCTACATTCTAGTGAAAAACTTGAACAAGGTGCTTAGGCAGTGTAAGGATCACGTTCGACGGTGACCGCAACACGCTCAACGATGACCGCGTCTACTCGAAGAGAGAGACGAAGTGAATGAGAATACCAAACGTAGGGAGAAGTACATGGGTAGTAACGACCTTATATATGAGTATGGATGAAAGGTGTAGCGACGTATAATGTAGGTATGACGACACACGTGATATATGCGAGAATGATGTACTACGGGATGATGGGAATGTTATGCGATGAGAGTCTGAGAGGGTGGAAGACGTAACAGGCAGGCATAGCTGTCATTATCTCGCCTTGGGCGGCAGCTTCTGTGGTGTAGACTGGGTATATACCTGATCGTAATCCAACGATACAAAACCCGAAACAAGGCTTGAAAGTTGAGCATAATTCAGAGAGCGTACTCCGGAATCGGGCATTCATAAGCCGACTCCAATGCATACCAGAATGACCATACAGCTTGAAAGGGGACTGTAGATGGATACCGAGGCCATTGTTCATTTTTGGCTGGGTGATATTGACGGTGTTGAAGAGCTCCGTGCTGGTTCCTTAGCCAGGGTCGCAACCAAGGTGCCAGTGATGTGCGGGAGATCCCGACGAGCGTCTCGAGTGTGTTGTTCTTTACCAGTACATCTAGGTCGCTGTCCTATGCACCACCTGCGCGCGGTAATATAACTTTTTTACTGTAGGTCGTACCCAACCTGAGCTTCTGTCCTCAAGAAGATACAAGAGCCTGCTGCAGCACACCCATCGAGTTGTCCCGAAGTTCGTCGCTGCACCGGTCGTATGGTACGGGCTATACTCCTATCGCACCGCTCCTTCGACGATGATCAACGTAATCTCGCTCGAATTCTTGCAAGCGTTTCTCGTGGACAATCTCACTGCGGTGTACTGCCCAAATTTCATTGACATTGCTTGTGTACTTGGTGTCTTGTGCATCGTCCTTAGAGTCGTTCAACTCTCTCGCCACAGACTAACTACAACTGCTCTTCGTGGACCATCGAATCCCTCTTTCGTTTTGGGCGTAGGTGAGGTAATGATCACGTCTCCCGATCCGGGGACAGTATACGAGAAATGGGCAGAAGAATATGGTGGGATGTATGGGGTCCCTCTGGCACTGGGGGGAAGAAAGATTGTCCTCTGCGACCCGAGAGCAATAGCCCATTTATACGGAGGGGAGTCTCGGACGTACATTTTGGCACCTCTCATAAAGAGCGCTGTCGACAACTTCGCAAGCAGAGATTTCAGCGAACTGGGTTCTGAGTTGCACGGATCGGTGGGGTTTTGCAGGTAGGCGAGGGAATTTTGTCCGTAAAGGGAGAAAATCACTGTAGGTTGGCACTTGCTTCAATCTGTTTGCATGGTATACCCATCCCGACAAGACCTGATACAGACAACAGAATGTTTGACTCCAGCTTTCAGTAGCGC
>JBBPQW010000674.1:0-14549 GCA_038092695.1 Boletus rubropictus | reverse complement strand
TTACCTTCCTCTCCGAGGTTGCGCAAGCGAGTAGCAAGCGACGACTAGAGATACCTCTGTTTTCTCAAACACGAATCGTTTTCGTCGCAAGGGTCACACTTACATGCCAGACAATCGAGAGAACGAAGTATCGATTACCCCATAGTGGCTCTTCGAGACGGAATACTACACATGTGTTCAATGACCTGACGTGTTTCAGCGCCAAAAGGATGTAAATACCTGCAATGGGAGGATAACCCAACTCCGTTCTCAATATGACTGCGGCCCCACTGCGTCGTGCATACACATCAAGTTTGAGAGTTAGGGGTCACAGCACGCCCGTTCCGTTAAGTTCCGGTTGAATGTGGGGACAGAGGCCTTTTGAGATGGCGTATACTATTTGCCTTGAGAGACCGGTAAACCACGTTGGAGCTGTTGTTGACCTGTGACGCTTCTGATGGATGGAGACGGACAGCGTTAAACGTGGCTCATGCGAAGGTAAGCCTGGAGTAATTAAACCCAAATTTTCATTCAATATGCGACTCCCACCCTAAACGAGGTTCGATAATCGAGTAAATCAACTGATTGGATGAGGAACACGCGGCGTAGACGACAAACCTCTGCAAGGACGCGAAACGAGCTACTTTGGCACCTTTTATCGTGCCGGTACAACGTCCTGCGTCCAGCAGTACGTGGGTGACAAGAATGTGCTGTTACGCATAGAGGAGCCAATCGCAAGTGTTAGATGGGTATTACGGCCATATTTGTTATGAGCGAGGAAAAGAAGAAGAAGAACTTATTATGGCCTACCACTAACCGAGTACCCGTAACGCACCCTGATATAGTAGGTTTTGGGACTTGGACGCCTTACCCGTGCTTCTTTGCCATCCTCTGACCAGAACAATCACTTTGAACAGGCAGAAAACCGACACACCTCCAGCACAAGCAGAATCATGTGGTACGATATCTTCACTCCGCCCGTTCCCCGCGATACTAAATTTCCGGCGTGACATTTCTTCCGTAGTTCGTTTGATCTGTCCGTCACCAGCGACTAACCGACGAGACGACAAGACCATCAACAGCTAGGCCGTTGATCCGGAAAAATACATAGTGTCACGTCAGCAAACTTGACACACCTCTGTATTGTCCCAAGAAATTCACAGCGCTCAGCGATGGGACGCACGTCAAGCAGAGTGACGAAGAAGATAGTGCGCTCGCTGTGGCCGACATCGAGCTGATTGGTAGTTGACCGGTGACAAGGCAAACAAGTTTAGCGTGAGGCCGAGAACGAGTCGCTGACTTTGAAGCGACGGGTACATTTTGCCGCACCTTGATTGCCAATCAAGGTACTCAGGCTGAGTGTTCATACGGCTCTTTCATCTTTACTTCCACTATCATGGTCACTCGAGACATGCACGAGCCCGGGGTCGGTTCAAAACGTGCCCACTCTCCACGCGCAACATCCGCCAAACGAGCAAAATCCGCTCAAGCGTGTCTATCGTGTCGAAAGCACAAAACACGTTGCGAAATGCTTGAAGGCGACAACTCTGGCGCGAAATGTCATCGCTGCAAAGTACTCAGCCTCTCCTGTTCCTTCGACGACAACTCCCGACCGTCTTCCAGGCCTTCGTCTGTGCGTGGCCAACAGCCCGACATCTCAGCTCAACCCAATATCGATCGGAGATCCTCAGTCTCGCTTCCAAAGAAGTCGCAGGAAGTTACAATGAATGATATGGGAAAACACTCCAAAGTTTGGGGGAATACACCTTCGGACACATTACCTCCGTCCAGAGCGCCACCACACGATATGGAGGAGGCCGAGTTGCTGAACCCAGAGCGTCTCCTACCTGAAAAACACTCCCCATGGGGTTTCTTGAAGCTGCCTGGCGGCTTTGAAAGCAATATGGTTCCATTACTCGCCATACAAGCACTAACGCGCAGTGGAACAAACACCACGGATTCCTCACGGACCAAGGTCGATCAGACACTCCTCCACGTACTGGGCCGCGAACAGGTCAAATATTTGGTTGACATGTGTGTCAGCCATTCTCTGTATTCAGTTTTGTTTCATCACATGCATCTATTTCAGATTTGAGGATCGCTACAGTCCTTGGCTAAACTTACAACCCAGCAACCGCAGTGATGGCCCCTTGCTGCGCCTCGCCCAATGCTGCGTGGCCTCTCGGCATCTGGAGCCTTCAATACGTTCCATCGCCACTCCGCAGCTCTGCCGCTTAGCCGACGAAGTTATCTTTAAGCAATCCTTCAATCCACTCCCTTCCACAGATGCCATCCATGCGATCCTCATCCTCTCTATGTGGGAGCCCGCCGGCGACGCAACACCAAGAGAACCCCGTGATGGAAGATTGATCGCTGCAACAGCAGTCAGCATGGCTATGAATCTTCGTCTTAGCGAAGCTATGGTATATGCTCGGACGCTTTGCAATCAAAAAAAGCCAAACGAGCCACCAAGCGCGGAACTTGTCGAAGCACTCGACAAAGCACGACTAGTGCGTCCACCAAGATCAGTGTCTGAACGTACACTGACCATGTTGCATCTATTTTCAGTGGTTTGCCCTTAATACCGTCGAGACAATGTAAGTGGATGCTATCCCCGCTTGTAGTATGAGCCGAATTACTAGGGTTTTGAAGGCTCTGTGTCGGCACTGGTCGGGAACCCATATCGGATTGCCAAAGTTTGACATATGATATCCTCGATACGACCTCGTACGCCACCGTTGGCTTAACTCGAGACTTGAGATTGTCTTTTCACTGCCAACTTTTCACCCTCACCCAACAAGGACTTTCCATACGACTGCGGTCTGTCGACGAGCTTGGTGTCTTCTACAAAGAAGTGCTCGATTTCTTCATTCACATGGACGCCTTTGAACGACTCCTCTCCCCACTTCCAGGTATGCTTTCGTTTGCTCTCTTTCGTCGTGTTCCCCTGGTTCCCACACTTTGCATGAACAAATAGTCCTGACCTGACGCCCAGTCCTAGCAGAACACGAAGTCTTTTATTTCCAGATGCTTCATATCTACTACCAGTCATGCCGAGCCCTTGTCCTCGTTCACGCGCTCATGGAAACGAAGCTCACGCTCACTAAAATCGATAGCCAAACCCCTTGGTTTCTCGTTGCCAAGCACAATGGCGTCAACCTTGCACAAACCTGGGGGCACCATGCCCTGACGCTTTGCGAAGCAATACTAATCGCGACAATTTCGCGACCCGAGCTCGCACTGATGAGCGCCGCTCCTGACAGCCTGTTCTGCATGATTACATTTGCCACTACTTTCGTCGTGCTGTCGAAATGGTGCGTGCTCGAGAACGCAGGTGAACAGATGCCGGGGTCTTCGGATTCGATATTGGCGAAGACAATCGAGAGGCTGTCGCTTATCGCCTGTTCACCTGACCACTTCGCTGCCAAATGCGCTCGACTAATTGAGGCGGGTGTTCTGTCCTTCAAGAGGAAGGTCGAGAGATCAGAAAGGGAGTCTAAAGAATTTTCGAGGCCGATGGTACAGCATTTCACAACGGGAGAGTTTGGCTCCTCGAATGCGAGTAGTAGTGCAAGTGTGTCGAGTGGCATGAGTGGTGCGTATGTAGCTGGGGACCCTACTGGGGGCGTCCATACTGGAGGCAACTTCGCCTCCGGCTTGATGGACTCCCAGCACACCTTTCCCAACTACTTCGTGAGTGATCCGAGTTGTTTTATGGGCTCGGATATTTTCTTTGACAATGACTTTTGGTCGTCGTTTATGTCAAACCCTCCCGATGGGAATGGGATGAGCATGATGGGCCGGTGATGAGCAGACACATTGTTTTTCCGGGTTTCCTTGCATTCTCATTTATGGTATGAATAGCCCTTCGGTGTAGATCGTGCATAGTCGATATTTAATACCTCAGGATCCGTAGATATAGGGAATCGAGCTCGTTTTGTAATACCATGATTTCTAGTTCTGATATTTTGATCCTGATCACGGCGCGATTGTCGATTCCTCAGCGCAAGAGCGACGCTGTACACCTATTGACCATGTGAAGCGGCAGGCGCGTCGATAGGGACGAAAGCCGCATAGATAGGTTCAACGCTCGAAGCTCCCGTAACGTCTACATCTCAAACCTCAATCTTTGCTCGCGAGAGGGGTTTGAGGGGACGAGACGAGATAGGCTGCAAGTCGACCGGCGACTCCGGCTCCGACTCTGCATCTGAGTCGTCATTAGCAGAAGCAGAAGAGTAACCGGAGTCTTCTTCCGAGCTCGAACGGGACAATTCGGAATCCGTTTCGGATTCTGACGAGGTCGCGTTCGGGGCTGGTTCTGATTCTGCTTCGGAGGAAGGGCTCGCAGGGCGAGGTTTGGCCTTGAAGACACCTAGTCCGAGATTCTGGGAGGTGCGTGAACAAGAGAAAGACCGAACGAAAATCACGACTCGGAGGGGTGAAACCGTGACGGACCATTTCGATGTACTGTTCTTCGTCCTCTGGCACATTTTCAATGTCGATGTCCTCTGGTCTCTGCTGTGAGAGCGCTGTGTTCGAGGCAGAAATGACAGGAAGAAAGGCTCTGACGCGTGCCAGTACTGCGGTGGCGTGCTATGAGTCATCGGGGACGGACGAAGTCGGTGAGACGAATCGTACGGTCAGAAGGAGGTTTGACTGGCCCTGGTAAGAATTCGCGTCCAATATTGAGAAGGGGATTGGGGGACACAGAAGAGCTCGAGGGTGGAGTGGTGTTGAGTCGTTCGAGCAGAGTGCCTGGTAGGAGACAGCCTGTCTAAGAAGCGATGGTAGGCAGACTGCGAAACGAACCGATTCGGTTTTGTCGCTGGTCGTCATCCTCGACGTCGAGGAACGGAGGCTTCGGGTTGGACATGATGGCGAGTGAGATATGTGCCGAATCGGGCTGGCTTAGCTTTGCACCCGAACCGACATCGTTTCTACAGGAACGCGCTGATGTTCACGCCTCGAGTACGCGTTGTGGTCCAGCTTCCATACAACAGACCCGACGAACCACCGACCAATCCTCCCCATGTACGTCTGTCGTGTCTAGAAAACCGAGTAAGCCAAATCCGATAACCCCTCAGATAGAATGGAACGCCGAGAAGGCAAACATCCTCTGGGAGGTCATTGCGCTCAGTCGGACGAGCAATAACGGTGGGACAGACTGTGCGTCCTCTCCTACCCTTCTCGCGCGTCCCTTTCACCGGACACACGTGCACAGGGAAGGGCCTTGCTGCCCATCTACAAGTTCCTTTACCCTACCTCCTCTTTCGCGCACAGGCTCGGTACGAGGAGGACCTTCGTGGGTTGCAAGACATCCGAGGCGTCCCGTCAACGCCCGCATCCGCTCTAACCTCCTTCCCCGTTTCTCCGTCAACTCCTGCTGCTCCTACGCCTCGCTCGGCGGACACGACGCCTACGATTCCTCCTTCCCACCCGCTGTCTATTAATGTCTCCTCCGCCAAGCCCCCGAGTGTCGCTCCCCTCAGCGCACGGCGGCTCTCTGCGAGCCAAAGAATGGCAACGCCGCTTGGCGTGAGAGCACGCTTGAACTCGCTGACACACAAGTCGCCATCCAAGCCTCGCGGAGGGCAGGGACACTTGACTCATGGCAAGATATCCTCCTCGTCCACTGCCACGCTGCAGGGCACCAAACGCTCCACGGGACCACTCTCCGCACCGCTACGCACGACTTCCCCACTCTCTGACGAGGCTGAGAGCGAATCAAGCGACGAGGAAGAACTCGCACAGAGAAAAGAGGAGGAGATAGACAGACAGGCGGAGGAGCAGGAACACCTGGATAAGAAGCTTGCACAGCTGCAGAGGATGATGACGAGTGAAAGACTGGGGCTTGTGAGATCATCAGTGTCTCCTGACAAAGGCAAGGCACGTGAAGACACAAGACGGGAAGAAATCACACGTGGCCGTCCAATATTCCCCACTTCTTCCCTTGTAATGCATGCCCATTCTGGCGGGAATGGTAGGGTTGGGACAACGCCGAGCTCACCGAGTAAACTCAGATTCAATGAACGTAGAGCACTGGACGATCGGCTTGCAGAGTTTGTGAGTCCTGCGCGGAATAGCGATCACAGCGCGAGCGTGTCGAGTGCGTCTTCGCCTCAAGGCTCGATTCCGTCTATTCCGTCACCTTCAATCTCTTCTCCTTCCCCACCACCGGTACATCACCGCGCTTCCTCCCCGCACGATCAACCTCATATTCAAAGCCAATACCAAATGCAAGCAATGTCCCATCTGCAGCCAAACTCTCAACCTGCACCACACGTGGGATCTCCGATGCAGCGACACCTCTCGCCCACCAAGTCTAGCTCTCCACCTGCAGTGTCCGTGCGAAACGTGCGGAGCCATGCTCACACGCACCAAGGATTCAGTGCGCTGGGAGCTGCAGGTGTAAGCGAGGGGGAGAGTAATCAAGGGAGTTCGGCGAGCAGTTTCAGCGATCTGAGTGGTGAGCATTCGAACCCTCTAGCTGTACAAAGAAGGTGCTAATATAGGATACTACTGGTAGACGCGAGCTTGTCAGCCTCTGCCCTAGAAAGCGCGCTCATGTCCAACCTTCGCGTGCCAGGGTCAAACTTGTGAGTTATTTGTTGTCTTCACTGTCCTCTGGATGCCTATTTTGTTTCTGGATAGCTCCGCTATTGCAAGAAGTAGATTGGGCGGGCGAGGAATTCGACAGTAGATGGACTGGCTTTGTTCTATTTCAACCTAGGGATTTCGTCAACGCTTTGTATCAGATACCTTAACATCACTGCGCACGGTACTGCGCGTCTAGGCACTTGCTTATTGATATGCTGGCTAAGCTGACTTCCACTGAGTTCTGGGTCCTTCGTGGAAGGGGCTTGCGTGTCCATGGTCCGTGAGGTATTTAACTCTCGCTAGACAGCGTCGTGAGCTATCTACAGCACCTTCCTGATCGAGCATCGAGATCGCCCAGCCTTTTGCGTACTTTGTGCAACTATTATTGACACTGACATCGTCGACCCTCCACTTGACCATCTGCCGTGCTGATACGACCTACGACAGCTGCCACCATCCAAGCACTCTCACATTCAGTCCTCAAAGGGTGTCCAGTTCACAGGATTGTAAACCATGCGGATTACCTTCGTCACCGAGCTGGGCGAGAGCCATACTATGGAGATAGCCCCGGATATGAAGTTGCAGGACGTGAAGGCACTTCTCGAGGCCGAGGTGAGCCGCTGGTCGTATTTCATGAACGCCACCTCATCCGATGCGCATACTCGGATACAGTCTGGCGTTCCTATATCCGAGCAAGCCATATCACTAGAAGGAAACGAACTTGGTCAGGTATCAGCAACAATGGGGGACCTCGGTGTGTCCGATGGCGCCATGCTACTTCTCAGGCGAGGACCTGTAGGTTTCGGTGGGAGGTGAGTCCACTGGTACCCTTTTCTCGTATGCTGGTCACTTACTCCCTCTGTCCCTTCGCGACTGCGCAAATTTGGTGGTCGCCTCGACGCTTATCCGTTCTGTAGGGAAGCCTCACAGGATGCGGAGATGATGCGGCTACAGATATTGGGTAATCCTGAGCTGCTGCGCCAACTCCAACATGTCCGTCCCTTTCCATCTCATTTCATCCCTATCCTCCATGTCGAGTTGACCTATTGTACAACAGACCCAGCCTGAGGTCGCTGAGGCAGTACTTTCTCCTGGTCGATTTGCCACGCTCTTCAGGCAACTGCAAGAACGGCAACGTCATGCTGAATTAGAGCGACGCACAATTGACGCACTCAATGCCAACCCGTTCGACGTCGAGGCACAAAGCAGGATAGAAGAAGCGATAAGACAGCAGGCTATCATCGAGAACATGGAGCATGTACTCGAGTATAGCCCAGAAGCGTTCGGGAGCGTAACTATGCTTTAGTAAGTCGATCCATGTAGGGGGGTGAAGGTGTTGGGGCATTGAAGGATTACTGATGTGAAGGACATTGTTAGTGTTCCGGTTGAGGTTAATTCGCATCCCGTGAAGGCATTCGTGGATAGCGGTGCACAAAAAACGATAAGTGAGCTGATCGAGGTACTTGGATCGTTTCGTTCTTGGACTGACTATTTCATTACTAGTGAGTCCGGAATGCGCTGAAGCATGCGGGTATGTCTGTGATTGTGTGTGCTTATCGAAAGATGTTCATAATGACAATTAGGATCATGCACCTCTTAGACAAACGCTTCGCTGGTATCGCTAGCGGTGTAGGAATCGCCAACATTCTTGGAAGGGTACACGGTGCACAACTAAAACTGGCGGACCTCTACCTGCCATGTTCATTCACCGTCATGGAGGTGAGCTTCACACCTCCCCCGAAGATATATTTGTTCGTCGTAATCATCGCAACGCCAATCAGGGGAGGAACGTCGACCTCTTACTCGGGCTCGACATGCTCAAGCCCTACCAAGCCTGTATAGACCTCCAGAAAGGTGTCCTCCGTATTCAAGGGCGCGAAGTTTCATTCCTGTCTGAGCACGAGCTTCCGGAGAAAGCGCGGAGACTGGAAGCGGGGGTGGACCCGGAGGGATCCCTTCCCTCTCCTCAGCCGGTCGCTACTTCCTCTGGTTCTTCGCTGTCGCTCAGAGGAGGTCCAGTTATGTCGCAGAATCCCGGTTCAAGGTCGAGGTTCCTGGGAGAAGGGCATACCCTAGGTAGTGCATTGGCTGGGGGGACACCGAGCGCAGAAGGATATCCTGGAAATGCAGTTGAACTTCTTGTTGGTCTTGGAGCGACGAGGGAGCAGGCTATCAGCTTATTAAATGCTAGCGGGGGAAACGTGGATGTCGCCGCGAGTATGCTGTTCGGGTGAGTACGGGTGGGGAGGTTAGATGAAATATGCAAGCATAAAGAGTGGATTTCAAAACGGGTGGATAGAGGACGTCGGAAGGTTCAAGCTCGAACGAAACTAGGATTTGTAGATGTACAGTAATGTGAGTGCAGAGACATTTGGCTAATGTACATTGTGATCTACCCTCTACGAATCATTGCCCCTGCACCTTCCTCGGTTCGGAACATCGTGCAGCTTAATGCGTTAGCGGATGTCGCCGTTGTCGCACAGCCCGTTCATACGACGTGCCAGTACTAACGCATAATTCTTATGGCCATATTTCGTTCATGAGATGTCGCAATTATTCGAGTTTTGTGGAGCTCCACTGTGATTGCCCTGTGGGCCTTCGTTAGGGCCGGGATCGGTTCTTTGGCCGAGTGTGAATGTCATCGGTAAGACGCTCCAGTGGGGATAACTCAAAATGAGGTCGCCTTCATCATCCGAGCTTTTTTGTGTATCGTTTTACAGATGTGTGCACGCCCCACTTCGGACACGGAGTCATACCCCATTCGGGACTCGACATGCCGGGTCGACGTTTATTTAGCAGGTGACACACTCGTGGACGATAGCGATGTGTTTGAAGGTCGGAGAAATGGGAGACTGTGGGAGAAATTTGGAGCGAATTGAAGCGAGAAATGCATGTTTGAATGGAGCCGACTGTCGGACAATACATTTGGTGTTAGGGTACCCGGTGAAGCGACTTCACTGAATAGAGTCCTCGGGGCGAACCCATAGAATTGTTGCCTGCTAACCAGGTTGGTGGGAGCCTGTAGTCGATAAGTCGGCAGGACACCATTTACAAGTGTCAGCGATTGTGAGATGATGCACAAGACTAAATTTCCGACAGAACCCGTCAAGCACGCATTTTCAATTCACGCAGTGATACCAGGGTATGCCAGCATCTGTGGGGTACATCGCTGCTGCGTTTGCGGACATAGAGAGGTGCGAACCCACGGCGATTTGTGCCCGACTGTATTCCGAGGCAACTTGAGTTGCGTATGGGTGTGTCTAAGGAATATATAAATCAAGGAGTGCTGCGGCCAAGACATAGTTCACGAGGTCTGCTGTGTATACCAAGCACTGCTGGTGTCGAAATCCTCCGGAGGTGTGGAATCCGACTAGAGATGAGAGCATCATGATCAGTCATCCGCAAAAGTGGCCCCCACAAACAAAGGCCTAGATGGGGTAGACGTACCTTCTGTCCGCGGGGGTGTCCTGTGAGTCGTCTGTCGCGATCCATCATCATTTCGTCCCACGCGTCGATGTTGTAGCGAACGGGCTACCATACCGACACGTGTCTAAGGATGAGACACGGGTGAGTGATGGGAAAGGACATACCTTGCCTTGGCTCTGGGCCCTTTTAGAGGTATTCAAGAGCGTACCCGCAGCAGCAAACATGCTCGTTACCAAACCTGAAGAGGAAAATCAGCGACATACAACAAGCGCAGGTGTGTGCTGCTGAGAAGTACCGAACGGAATGAGGGCCTCCCATGGGATTGGCATATTGACGGAGTAGTTTTGGTCGGTGATGAACGGATGACACTGGGAATAAGATATTTGTGGTTGTTTTACCGCTGTCCAAATAGGAGATTAGATAAGACCGCAACTCAGAGAGCTATATAACTTTGTATGTTTTATTCCAAAAAGCAAAATACATACTCTCAGGGGTCCCGCACGCTATTTATTTAAGCTATCAGGCCTGATCTCCTTCCACAATGGGAGACGTAGCAACATTCGTGACTCTGTCCACAGGTGTAGTAACCAAACCCGCCGTCGATGGGCTGGCTTGATTGATTTCATGATAGGATACTCCATGCCCACTGTTGGGTTTGGGGTATACCAGCTCGAACCGTCGTTGTGTCCTGGAGCTGTGGCAGACGCACTGAGAATTGGTTACAGGTGAGAAGGGTCCTAGGTCAAATCTCTGAACGCATGAAATCGCCATGCTCTCAGGCATATCGACTGCGCGCAATTCTATAGGAACGAGGCCGAAGTCGGTGAAGGTGTTCGAAAGTCTGGGACTCCGCGTGATCAGGTCTTCATCAGTATGTGGCATCTGGAGCTCCGTACTCCTTGTCGAATCTGAGATGATTGAATAACAGCTTCGAAGGTCCATAATGCGACCTTGGGGTATCAGGAGACACTAGAGACTGTCGAGGAATCGGTTAAAAAACTCGGCTCCGGCAGGTCTTCGCCCCATGCAATCAGTCTGCACACGTCAACTTACAGAATTTAGGTTACTATGACCTCTTTCTCGTCCACTCCCCTCATGGCGGACGCGATGCAAGGCTCGCAAGGTATAAAGCTCTGCTGGAAGCCAAGGAACGTGGCCTTGTACGCACCGTAGGGGTGTCGAACTTGTGCGATGGCATAACTGTCCGACCCTATCCTTTCTCACGTTCTTTGTGTAGTTCGGAGAAACATCTCGATGAGATCGAGCAGGCGGGGTTAGAGAGGCCTGCTGTGAACCAAGTCGAAGTGAGAATTAATCTTGCACAGAATTTGGACCGAACAAGAGCTAACATATTAGGTGGTCAGCTTCACCCGTGGTGCCAACAGCGCCCGATTGTGGCGTACTGCAAGTCAAAGGGGATCGTCGTGCAGGCGTACACTCCCCTAGTCAGAGGCAAAGATGTTGCAGAAGGGAAAGGGATCAAAAATGAGGTTGTGCTCAGAATTGCAAAGAAGGTGACAGTCGTTTTGGGACAGCCTATCCCCTAGGTCTGAATGGGGTCACCAATCTAGCACGGCAGGAGTCCCGCGCAGGTTCTGATCCGCTGGTCGCTGCAGAAAAGTTTTGTACCACTTCCCAAGGCTACTTCTGCTGGTCGGATCGAGGAGAACTTCAAGGTGCTCGATTTTGCCCTCGACGCGGAGGACATGGCTGCGATTGACGCTCTTGACCAAGGGGCGCGTGGTGCTGTGACCTGGAACCCAGTGGGAGAGCTCTAAAGTGTATAGCCGATCGTGAAGTAACCTTGTCGTATTCCCCTTTGCACGCCGTTGTGGGTTTGGTTGTTTGGTTCGACCTGGGTAGATGTCGTGCCTCGGAGGCGGTGTGGCGTGGTAAGGACAGACACGACGACTACCTCTATTGATGCACGCACCTCCTACAACTTCCCCCGCCCGCCGTTTGCAACGATGATCCCAACGTTACCGTCGTCGGGACTCGTGCTCCCCAGGTGTCTCTTCACTCTCCTTGTTTTCCTCTTGCTCGTCCATCCGTCGTTTTCACAGCCTGCCACGCTTGTCTTCGGTGATTGCTACAGCGGTGATACTTCCCGGAAAATGTCGGTCGACACCGTCTACTCGCAGATTATAGACAGCCAGACGCTGAACATCACGGTCCTCGGTGACACAGCTGCAGAGATTATCAACTCTAACACCAGTCTTGGTATGTTTACTAGTCGCTCGCTCGCACGAGCTACTCAAGTCCTCAATTATTAGCCGCTACGCTCTTCATGGATACTACGACACTCACAATCAATACTTACAGTAATGGATTCTATTTATGCGATCTCATCCGTCCACCCTCGCCTCTCCCGACCCTTAACCCCCCGAATTCGACCTACTGTCCTATACAAGTTGGGCCATATGCCTTTGCGGTGACCATGCCTTTCAACTCCAAAAACTTCTTCACTACCATGAATACACAGCTCCGTGCACTTGATACCAATGAGCAAGAGATTTTTTGTGTAACTGTTGCAACCACCGCATTACAACCTGGTCCACTCGATTCGCCATATGGAAGCGTACATACCATCTTCTGGGCTACCGTCGCTCTAGCCATTGCTTACTGGCTGATTGTTGGCATCGCTCGCATCACGGCTGCTTGGGGTCGTGGTCTAAGTCGACCTGCACCTGGCATCTGGTATCGTGTCCAGAGTGCTGGTTTCATTCTTGCCAGTGCCATCAGCGGTGAACGTCTAGCAACATCCCCTGCGCTCATACGATTCTGTATGTCACTTGCCTCGATTATTGTTTTCCCCCTCATCTTTGCAAGGTTCGCCCTCATTACGTGATATTATGATGCATACACAATGGTGTGCCGCGTTGGCCATGGTTGCCGCTCAATGGCCACCATTCATCTGTAGGTCAATTTTAGCACATGCGTCTTCGGTCCCTTAATTATCTTTCAGACCCGTTGCTCTCCCAGACCGCATGGGCTACCCTTACATACAGTGAGTTTTACTTAAAAAGTGTACACGCTGATGGCACCATAACGCTTTCGATGCCATAGATGTTACCCTGATACCTAATTCTCAACATTGGAATCCGCTTGACGTTCAGCCGTACAATCCTCCATCGACGTTCGCAGATCAGCTGAATGACCCGAATTCCGTGCTCTATATCAACTCATCCGTTCCCAATTCTCTATTTCTTCTTCCTCCCGGAACACCGAATGGGATGGCGGCGTTTGCGTGGAGCGTGGGAGTTAGCCCTCAGAATCTCTTTGGGATATGCCTTTCCATCTTCCTTGCCATCCTGGCGGGAATCATTGTCATCAGCCTGTTTATCTGGATGATTGATTTGATCTTCTCACACAAATCGTCTTCGACTAGCCTCCCGACTTCCGCAAGCCAGGGTCGCAGTCCGCGTCAGTCAGCAGGAAGCAAAGATATACTCGACAATACGGTTGACGAGAGCCGTTCCTTGAACGGTCATACCCATGCTCACCCCACGCTACGACGGCGTTGGCTTCGGCCGAATTTCAGATCATTCCACACTAGCGTCTTGATCGGCAACCTTGTTCGTGTGCTTTCTCTGTTTCATTTCCCTGTGACTATTTTCTCGGCTTACGAATTCTCCACCGCCACCTCGAGTTCTTCGGTTGCCCTTGGGGCACTCTCGTTCGCGGTTTTCTCGATTATCCTACCTGCGCTCCTGATGTTTCGCCTTGCTCGAACACCTACTTCCAAGCTCTACGACGAAACGCGGACTCTCCTCTCACTCGGACCTCTCTATAATCACTTTCGCCCCGGTTCACAGCTTTTCTCTGGATTATTCCTCCTGTCAAACTTAATCAATGGGGTCGTGATAGGGGGTGGCCAACGAAGTGGTACAGCTCAGGCCATAGTGATTCTTATATCGGAGGTTGTCAGCGCACTGATCACGAGTATATGGCTTCCTTGGGGCACAGGGGCGGGGATGAGCCTCATAAGCTTCTTGTTCTGTGTGGCTAGGATCGTAATCGCGGTCTTACTTGTGGTGTTGACACCGACAGTGAGGATAAAGCATGTCATGGTTCCTAGCAGATCACTCATAATAGCTGTCATTCAGATCTCCATTGGCTCGGCTGCAGGTGGCTGGGTCGCCTATGGCATACTCATCGTGTTGTGCCTCGTTTATCTTGTCCTTTTCCTTATCCTGCTGGTCAAGTTCATGGAGGCCCTCGTCCGCATATTCGGTCGCGTGGGATTTGATCGATCTCGACGCCCAGTTGATAGTGGTCTCGTTGGTGCACTTGCTATTCTAGGCTGTTCTGGGACTCGCAGGGTCAGGCGTGAGCGTAGACCTTACAAGACATCAGAAGTACGCGAGTCGTATACCGTCCGTGACTCTGGATCATTCGTACCGCCACTCGCCTCGTTTGCTAAGCCAGCCAAGGGTCCCACTGCTTCGAATCACTCTCTACCGCCTGCTTCGGTGCTCCGTCCCGAGGAAGCTCTCCGGCCATATAGGGAAGACAGCGATGAGGACGACGAAAGTGCACATATCATG
>JBBPQW010000673.1:0-14555 GCA_038092695.1 Boletus rubropictus | reverse complement strand
GAAGATGTTCAACAAGTTAGTTGAAGATTTTCAGAGGACCTTCTTTCCATTCAATATAGAAGCCAGTGCCCATAGAAAAATGAGAGGACTGTGATAGGGGATGAGTGAAGATGGGTTCTATAATTATATATTGGAATTCCAATTTGCCATCTTATAAGCAAGGATTGTTGACCAGAACACACTAATTGACTGGTTTGCTAGAGGACTTGACCCAAAGCTCATGGAAATGGTCTTGTCCATGGGTGAAATTACCCTTACCTTGAAGGAATGGATTACCACTGCCAGCAGATTTCATGGGCAGCAACAGAGAATTAAAGAGTTATGTCAAGGCAAGTTCTCCTTCATGTTATCTAGTTATGGCTGCAATCCAAATGCCATGGATGTTGATGCAGTACAACTCACACTGGTTTGATGTATGGAACATATGAGGAAAGATCTGTGTTTCATCTGCCATAGAAAGGATTGCTTGACTCAAAACCACCTCCATTTCAACAACAATTTGAATTCTACCCCACCTCCATGACCTCCACGAAACCTGGAGCAGGCCCAAGCCACATCTGTAATACCTGTCAACCCTACTCCTGCAGCCCAGCCTTCTGAGCTGGCCAAATATGTACATTACCTCAAAGCAAACAAGGTTGATGCAGACAAAATCCTTCATGCACTCAAGGTATGCTACAAAGATGGAGAACAATAGCCTATAGCTGCAGCTATGCTCTATAAAGAGGATTTTTAAAGAGAAGGGAAGTGCCAATGTCTTCTTCTATATGACTTGCTCCTATAATTATATCTGATAGAGACAAGAAATCAATTCATATCCCCATCTCTTTATCACCAGATGGAGCACAAATCATTGAAGTAACTGCCCTGATCAGCAGTGGAGCCACTGGTGACTTTGTCCACCCAAACTTCATGAAAGAGCATAACCTACCAACAATCTGCCTATCTCACCCTCTTCAAGCTTTGAATGTTGATGGAACCATGAACAAGGGAGGGTTAATCCATTATAAGATCATCTTACAACTCATGATTGATAACACTCTCAAGCAACATGAATTCTTGGTCATTATCTTTAGCAAAGATGAAGTCATTCTCAGAACTTCTTGGTTAAAGGCAGTCAACCCTTCTGTTGACTAGAACTAAGGACATGTTTCTATCACACCAGCTACCTACACCCCCATCCACAATCACCCCCTCACTGATAACCAACAATACCTGGTCAAAATTCTTGCCATTGACCCCACCTATAACATGGAGGTAAGGCTATGAAAAGCAAAGTGCATTCCAGGAGTCTCTTTTACACCTTGGGCTTCAAAACTATTATGGAAGATAACCATCACCACTGAGATTGCTCAGCAACAGGAAAAGGCAAAGGCAACATTACCAGAATAGGCAAAGAAATTTGCCCATGTTTTTAAAGAATAGACCCACAATGAACTCCCACCTTTTCATCCATTCAATTACACCATCACCCTTTACTCCTCCTTTATCCCAAAAGTTGCCAAGGTATACCCTCTCAACCCCAAGAAGCTTAACACATGTAATGCATTCATTGAAAAATACCTGAAAACTGGGCAAATTTGACCCTCCAAGTTTTCACAAGCCTTTCCATTTTTCTTTGTCCCAAAGAAGAATGGATCAGTCTGACCCTGCCAGTACTATTGCTACCTCAACTCACATACAATCAGGAATGCCTATCCACTCCCTCTCATCTTGATTCTCATGGACCAACTAAAAGACTCTACTATCTTTACCAAGTTTGACATCCATTAGGGGTACAACAACATCCACATCAAGGAAGGTGATCAATGGAAGGCATCCTTCATTATCCCTCAAGGACTCTTTGAACTGACAGTTATGTTCTTTGGTCTCTGCAATTCACCTGCAACCTTTCAGGCATTTATGAATGACACATTTAGTAATATGATTGCTGAAGGATGGCTCCTTATCTACATGAACAATCTCCCCATCCACTCTGGGGATCTCACCACCTACCATGAACATATCCTTTGAGTCCTCTAGTGCCTCCAGGACCACCACCTATGCCTCAAACTCTCCAAGTGTGAATTCAATAAGGATAAAGTTGAATACCTTGGTATGGTGATTGGCAAGGGCCACACCCAGATGGACCCCACAAAACTGTGAGCAATTAAGGACTGGTCCCCTTCCACTAATGTCAAAGGTGTCTGCTCCTTCCTGGGCTTCTGCAACTTCTACTGCAAGTTCATTCCCAACTTCTCCACTGTCACTCAACCCCTTTTAGCCCTCATGCATAAAAACCAACTCTAGGAATGGTCTTCCATCCAAGAATCTGCCTTCCACCAGCTCCAAACTCCTTTCACTTCTGCCCCTGTCCTTATGCTTCCTGACTTATGATAACCCTTTTATGTTATAACCAATGCCTTCCTCATAGCATCTGGCACTGTGCTCATGCAAACTAATGACAATGGCAATCATTACCCATATACATACCTTTCTAAGACTTTCTCTCTGGCCAAGAGAAACTACAACATATACAACTGAGAACTCTTAGCAATTCTGCATGCTCTCCATGAGTGAAGACATTACCTTCAGGGCATAGGGCTGCCCATCATGATTATCACTGACCATAAGAACCTTGCATATTTTAGGGATGCAAGCTTTCTCACCAACAAGCCAGATGGCACTTATTTCTTCAAGACTTTGACCTCACATTCACTTCTGTCCCCAGTACCTCCATGGGTCCTGCCAATGCCCTCTCTTGCCATGATCATATCAACACCTCTTCTGATAATCAAGCCATCACACTCCTCCCTGACACTGTCTTTGTTCACAATCTTGACTTTACACTTGCCAAAAAAATCACTGCCTCCTTTGCCACTAACCCCCTTGTCCAGTCTGCTTTTTATGTCATGGAGGAATCTCAACCCCTCTTTAGTTGCTCCTGCCCTGAAAACTGGGTCTACCACAATGGCAATCTATATTTCTAGGGCTGACTTTACATCCCCTCTTTTGTCCACCAGGAGCTCATCCAGTCCATTCATGACTTCCCCACTAGTGGCCATGGCAGTATCTTTTGCACTACTGAACTTATCTCATGTGACTACTGGTGGCCTAGGCTTGCTGCATTTGTTCATCAATTCATTTCTGGATGTGCAGTCTGCCAGGCATCCAAGATCAATACTCATCCCACAGTGCCCCCTCTCTTGCCTCTCCTGTTCATATGCACCTGCCCTTTCCAACAAGTTTTGGTTGACCTCATGACCAGTCTCCCCCCTGTCCAAGGCTTTGATGCACTCATGGTCATGGTTAACCATGGGCTTATGAAGGGGGTAATCTTAACTCCTTGTGCTTTGACTATCAGCATGGAATGAGTCACTAAGATTTTTATGAGAAAGTTTTTATCAGGTTTGGTCTTCATGACCATGTTATCTCTGATCAAGGCATGCAGTTTGCCTTTGCATTTGCTAGAGAACTAGCAAGAATCCTCTAGTATAATATACACCTCTCCTCTGCTTACTATCTCCAGACTAATGGTGAGACTGAACATGTCAACCAAGAGATCAAGACCTACTTGAGAATCTTTTGTAATAGAGTACAAACATAGTGGAAATAATTGATACCATTTGCTGAGTTCCACCACAATTCCTCTGTCCACTCTGTCACTAAAAAGGCACTGTTTTTGCTCATAATGGGGTACAAACCTCACATATACCCCCACTTCAACCCTTATTCATCAATTCCCTCAATAACCACCTCTTCTGCATTGACAAAGCCCAAGAAAAAGCATTAGTGGCCCATGAATTGGCCCAAAAGGCTATAAAATCATATGTAATCTCAAAATTCACTCCCTGGCAACCTGGCAATAAGGTGCAGCTAGAATGGAAGAATCTCTGAATTCCAAACCAATCATGAAAACTTCTTCCAAAGCAATATGGCCTGTTTGAAATTGAAGCAGTCATTTCCCCCATCACCTATTGCCTTCAACTACCTCTGATGTGGAAAATTCATAACATATTCCATGCATTCCTCTTATTTCCATATTGTAAAACTTTGGAACACAGTCTGAATTTCACATATAATCCATCTGACATTGACAGAGATGAGGCTGAGTTTGAAGTAGGGAAGATTCTGTGGCATAATAAGGTACATGGATCTTTTCACTTCTTGATCTTCTAGAAAGGTTGGCCAATTTCAGAATTGACATGGGAACCTGAGAAAAACCTGGAAAACACACAGACTATTCTCCAGAAATATAAAGACTGCTTCCCTTCTGACTTCCCTCCAACCTAATCACCACTCCACCCACCAATAAGCATGTCCAACAGTTACACCTTCACCTTATTTTCATCTTCCTGCCTTTTCTACTGCTCTGCCCCTTGTATCTTACCCCCCTATCATGTCCAATCCATGCATCTCCCCACTGGACACCAGAATATGTTGTATGCTTCCATCTTACTGAATATTCATCTTACTCTTCTCATTGAATATGATTCCATGTTTATGAGCAATGCCACCTTATGTGGTCTTGCCACTTTATTTCATACATACTCCTTCCTAGATTCCCTCTACCATGAAGCCATTCCCCAGCATTCCTACCAGGATATTGATAGCACCTTTCATAATATGGCTATTTAGCTTGGGTTAGCAGATGTGCAGTTCACCATTTTAGACCTCCTTTATATCAATGGTTTCAGTTACATTATAGATCACCTCCCCCTCACCAATATCTCTAGCATCCTTGGGCCTCTATATGAGTCTCTCAACCCAATGGATCAATGCATCTATGACAATAACCACTTCCTTTCCATGTCTATGTCACCAGTTGAAGTACCCACTAATCCTGCAATCCTGAATCCACTGCCACCACCCACCATTCCTGCCCATGCTGCCATAGGGGGCACCCCCACCAAATTCAACATGGCTTGTGCTGAGGACCTTGAGGTAGCTGATAGAGCCATCAAGAAATAGGAGATCTTGGCTGTATTCACCCCTAGGAGTTCTATTTCTAATCAAATTATTATCAACAAACCAGTCACTCCACTAGGCCTTTCCATTCTGCCTCCTCACTTTCTCTGATGCTTTCACTGTCATTTCCCCAACCACCTCATCCAGAATTGCCTACAGTTTCACTACCCAACCTGTTGTCTCTAGACCCCTGGCCATACTCATAGCAAATACCCTCATTGTGTTTTCCAGTATTGTCATGCAGATGGCCATGCTCCCCATTGCTGCCCCTTCTGCCCTTGTGCATGTTGTGGATTCTCTACCCATCTCACTAGTACCTGTCCAAAGGCCCATCACATTTTCTTGGCCTCTGACTTTGACAATAATAATGTCATGTACAATAAGGAAAACCTTTTGGGGCTGGAACTTTGAGATCTGGGTTGATGACATCATAGAAGTGATCTTCTGGGTGGTCCTTTGAAGCTATGAAGGAGGTAATGTTACAGTTATATGATATGCTAAGGATATTTCTTTTCTCTTTACATTCTTTCCTTTGGGTCATCCTAATAAGCCTAGTACTTTGGCTCAGGCCAACTTCTTGTTCTCACAACCATAGAGTTTCAGATGGAATGTCCCTTTAGACTTCTTGGCTGTTTCCATGACCTATTGTTGTTTCATCTTTATAAGAAATACTTTTTTCTTTCTATAGAGTTCTTCCTTAGGATTCTATTATATTCCCTGGTCCATGTATGGACTTTCATAATATAAGTAGTATTCTTTTTTGTTATGGTTATATAATATGCTGAGAATGTCTCCTTTCTTTTCACCTATTTTCCTCTCAGTCACCCTAGCAAGCCTAACACCTTGGCTTGGGCTGACTTTTCTTTCTCACAACCATAGATTAGGGTTCAGATAAAATGTCCCCTTTCAGACTTTTTGGATGTCTTCATGACCTATTATTGTTTCACTGCTTTTGAATGCTTTTTCCTTTCTATGGAATTCTTCCACAGAATTCCATTGTATTCCTTGGTCCATGCATGGACCCTCCATAGTATAAATAGTGACTGACTTCTCTCCTGTAACTTTAAGCTAGTTCTATGCAATTCTACCTTGTATTGAACTCTCTGTTGATGTAAGGTTAATCACCAATAAGACCTTTGGCACATATCTCTCCACTCTATTGAACTTTGTCCTACCATTAAGTGGATGCTTGGCTAGATTCTATGCAAGGTGCATATCAAAAGAACTAGCTTGTCAATAACCATTCTCCTACCAAGTGCAGTATCTGTGCTCCCTCATGTTTACCATCACCATTACCTACCACTTCTAGTAATCCTGTCACCTCCTTTCTTCAAAGCATTGAAAAGACCCTCAAAGCTACCATTATCACCCCTACTTCAACAGCTTCTCCCACTCGATGAGTAATCTCTTCTTCATCTTCATTCAACCAACCACCCACCCTCACCTCATCTGCATAAACCAACCTTGGGAATGGTCCATTGCCCAGGACACCATCTTCCGTTGCCTCCAGTCCACCTTTATCTTAGCCCCCATCCTCATATTACCTGACCTCTGTAAACCATTCTTCATAATAACTGATATCTCTCTTACAGCCTTGGATGCTATGCTAATGCAAGCCAATAATAATAATCATCATCACCCATGCACATATTTGTCTAAAACTTTCTCCCCTGCAGAGCATAATTATAATATCTATGACCAAGAACTGCTTATAGTTCTGCATGCTCTCCATAAATGGAACCATTATCTCTAGGGCACTGGATTGCCTGTCATAATCATAACTGACCACAAAAATTTGGCATATTTCAGGGATCCTTATAAACTCTCCCACTTCCAGGCTCACTGGCACTTATTTTTACAGGATTTCAATCTTGTCTTTGCCCCCATCTCCAGCACCTCCATGGGCCCTGCTGACACCCTCTCCTGTTGGGACCATGTTAACACATCTTCTGACAACCAGGCTGTTACTCTTCTTCCTGACTCTGTTTTTGTCTGTAATCTTGACCTTGCACTTGTGAAAAAGATCACCACCTTGACTGCCACCGACCTCCTTGTCCAATCCATCCTTCATGCCATGAAAGAATTGCAACCCCTCTTCAGCCACTCCCATCCCAATAACTGGGTTTTTTGCAATGGTATCAGGACCTAAACTAGGCCTGTGAAACAAACCTATGTGGAACCCAGGGACACTAGAAAAAGATACAAGGGTGACAGCCCAAGGAGTCAAGAATAAAAATAGGCTAAAGATTTCAAGACTACTCTACTGTATATCCTATACCTAGCTATATACTAATACAATACCCCTATACTCTGATGGTGATGCTATACCCTATAACCAACCCTAGGACCTGGGAAAAGGGTACTAAGTAAGCCAATGAGTAAGCAGGTAGCAGGTATATCTATAAGCAGTATAAATATAAGTAATAGCATAATATCCTGGTCTATGGGTATGTGGTCATAGATAAGAAGAGAGTCAAGAAAGGGTCTATAATGGAGTGACATCATGGGTGATGTCATGATTAGTGATATAAAGGCTAAATGTGCCTAGAATGTCTGTATTGTAAGGAATGCGCTAATAAGTGGATAAACTATAGGAATATAGTGAGATGGACTTGGATGGCTGTATCCTAATAAGATAAAGAGTATCAGCAATAGCCAATATCTATTATAAACAAGGTCTAATCTAAGATAAAGAAAAGGAAGTGAATGTGACTAGGGAACTCAAGTAGTGAGTGCATCTAGGCATCACTTATGCATAGGGTAAGGAATAGAGGCTATGGCAGTAGCACATGGCTGTGCATAGAGATAGAGAATGAGTAGTAGCCATTAGGCACTATGATGCATAACTCAGATGTAGGAAATGTTGCTAAGTCAGGAATGGAATTTTGGTGTTCCTAACAAATGGCAACCTCTACTTTCAGGAATGACTCTACATTCCTGCATTTGCTTGTTAGGACCTTGTCCAATCCATCCATGAGTCCCCTGCCAGTGGCCACAGTGGCATTTTCCATACCACCAAACTCATCTCACATAATTACTGGTGGCCTAGCTTGGCTGTGTTCATTTATCAATTTGTTTCTAGGTGTACAATTTGCCAGGCCAATAAGGTCAACACCCACCATATGGTACCCCCCCTGTCCCCCCCTCCTCCACCTGCATCCACCCCTTCCAACAGGTATTGGTTAACCTTGTCACCAGTCTTTCCCCTATCTAGAGTTATAACACTCTCATGGTCATGGTTGACCATGGCCTTATAAAGGAGGTAATCTTGATACCTTGTGCTTCAACTATTAGCATGGAATATGTGGCTAAGATTTTTATGAGAAAGTCTATACTAGGTTCAGTCTACATGACCATGTTATCATTGACCAAGGCCCACAGTTCACCTCGGCATTTGCCAAGGAACTGGCCAGAATTTTATGATATGATATCCACCTGTTCTCCACCTACCACCCTTAGACTGACAGAGAGATCAAGCATGTCAAACAGGAAGTCAAGACATATCTAAGGATTTTCTGCAATGGAGTACAATCCCAATGGCAAGAACTCATTCCCTCTGCAGAATTCCACCATAACTCATCCATACACTCTATTACCAAGAAAACACCTTTCTCCCTTATAATGGGCTATTAACCCCAGTCATACCCCCCTTACCATTCCTTGTTCATTGACTCTCTTGATGGACACCTGTCCTGACTAGAAAAAGCATGTAAAGAAGTGCTAGTGGCCCATGAACTGGCCCAGAAGGTGATGAAATCCCACATCACCACTAGGTTCACTTCCTGGAAACAGGGCAATAAGGTGTGGCTGGAAGGAAAAAACCTCTGCATTCCTGACCAATCATGAAAACTGCTCTTGAAATGCTGTGGCCCATTTGAGATTGAAGCAGTCATTTCCCCAATTGACTATTACCTCTGACTCCCACCCTCATGAAAAATTCACAATGTATTCCACACCTCCCTCCTATCTTCATATTGTGAAATGCCAGAGCATGGCCCAAATTTCACATATAACCCACCTGACATTGACAGAGATGAAGATAAGTTTGAAGTGGGAAAGATTCTACAGCACAAGAAGATACATGGATCTTTTCAGTTCCTGATCTGGTGGAAAGGCTGGCTGATTGTGGAATCAACATGGGAACCCAAGGAGAACCTGGAGAATGCACAAACCATTCTCCAAAAATATAAAGCCCAGTTTTCCATCAACTTCCCTTCAATCTAGTCCACTACCTCACTCACTAACAAGATGTCTATCGGCCCAACTTCCTCTTTGTCTTCCTCCTCCCACTACTCCTACCACCTGGCTCCTCATACCCTTCCCCCATACTGAGTCCATCCCATGCATCTTCTAACTGGGCACAGGAATATACTATATGCTTTTGTTCTACTAAATATTCGTTTGACCCTTTTAATAGAACATGATTTTATATTTACAAGCAACACCACCCTACATGGCCTTGCTACTCTTTTTTGTACCTACTCTTCATTATATTCTCTCTATTGTAAAGCCATTCCTCAGTATTTCTATCAAAATATCAATGGAACCTTTTATGGCATTGCTATCCAACTTGGCCTTGCAAACATCTGAGCTACCATCTTGAGGCTCTTGAACACCAATAGGTTCAGGTATGTCATTGACTGCCTCCCCCTAACCAATGTTGCCTCTATTCTAGGACCACTGTTATGAACCCCTATTTCTTTACCTAACTTTTCACTTTTGCCTTCTCTTTTCAAAGTCATGTGACCAGTGCACATGATCATGGAAGCATGCACATGACCCAGGTCTAGACTGGTCTAGACTATGACATCATGCCTCATGGTTTACACACCTATTTAATCTTCATCCCTTCTCTTTCATTTTACATTGCCTCTGTGAGAACACTATATACTTGTATAGTAATTCCTTCCACACACTGCTTGGTCCATGTGCACCTTTGTACAATATATAAAGGCTCATGCTCATCACTGGCTCCCCAGCTTTGACCACTTGTCGATTCGGGTTAAAACTGTCTTGATTGGTGTGCTTCAGCTTGTCTTGTCTCTTTTCTATCCTTGCCACTAGCTAGTGTATGCTGCAACAGGCTTGGCTAGTGGTGTGTTTGCAAGAGCATAACACTTGGTCAAAGCTTGATACACTACCTGGGTCCCAGGATCAAGGGAACAAGAGCTGATAACCACTCAACAGTTACAAGAGTAATACCTCTTAAAAGGGTCTTTTCGCTGCCCAGAGAATAGGGCCTCATACTAGGAGTTTCCAGTTTTCATTTTTATTGTCCCCCACCACTTTTAGGGCAGCCCCTAGAAAGGGCATATATTTGTCATGCTAGTTAGAACCTTTATTTTGCCCACTTGGGTTAATAGTCCATACTTGGGTCATGCCGAGCTTGTGAAGACTGACCAGTGACCTCTCACAGAAGTTGCTGGGCTGAGGTTATATTGTTATGTTAGTCCCCTGTGGCCAGGGAGGTAGAGCATCAGTCCATAGCTCTAAGAATAGGTCAATAGTTTATGTGTAGTATTTCTTTGGTACAAGGATTGCCAAAGATGACTTGCTATGTTTTATTTTGATGCAGATGATATTACCTGCAATCAAAAAAATATTTGCTATGCCCCTTTGTCTGCTGAGTTCCCAGAGTTCACTTGGAAAATAGTGGACAATAAGGACAAGGATTTAAAGTGGAACCCCTAGAAGATCAATTCTCCCAACTTAACCTTTTCTCCTCTCCAACCCACATCAAGATGGCCTCAGAGGCTGATGATATCAAGGAGCTGCTTGCAGCATTTTTGAAAGACTGACAGAGGAAAAGTGCCTCTATCACAAAGAAAGTTGCTGACCTAGGAGAATGGGAAGGCAAGTGATCCAAGTTCCAAAATTGGATTGCCAGCATTAAAGTTTGGGTTTCCCTCGAAAAATGGAAAACAGACAAGTTGAGGATGGTAGCAGTTCTCTTCCAAATGAAGGGGAAAGCAGCTGCCTATGCACAACTCTGGCTGGAGGAGTTTTGCAGAGAAGAAGAAGAATTGGACCAGCAAGGAAATCATCGAGAAGATGACACCTGGCCAGATTGGCAATACCTCCTCAATGATATCAAAGAGCACTTTCGGATCAATGTGCTCACCCATGAGAGCTTGAGGACTCTTCAAAACCTCAAACAAAACAATGTGCCTATCAATGCGTTTCTACAAAGGTTCAACATACTATTGAGAGAAGCAGATGTGGAGGAGCACCACACAGTAAACTTGCTCAAAATGGGAGTGGACCCACAGATCTACCTACAGGTCCACATTCTCTACCAATAGGTGCAAAACTGTTGCAATGGTATTGCTATTTTGAAATAAACATAACTCCAGAGCCTCTGAGCCAAATTACATGATCCAGAGGCCAGATTGTAGCCAAGAGTGTGTACTTTGTTTGTTCCCACCAAAGCTAAGTGGAATTCCCATGGGTGTTTGTGGTGCATGCAGCACACCACATCAGAGTTAGGCATTGCAACAGTTTTGGAGGTCACTGTAGTGCCATCAATCCTTGGTGGACACAAGATCATGCTTTGACAAAGGCCAAACACTTCTACCTCAATAAATACATTGATCTTCAAATCTTTGAATGATATAGGACACATATCTGATTAAGTAAGTGTTCATCATGTATATGATATGACTAGAACACCTGTCTAAATGAGAATAAGTGCCACTTTATTAAGAACCCTGTGCAATACAAATATTTCTTCAATGTCATTGAGTATTTGGTAGTAAGTATCCATCATGTATATGATATGACTGGAACACCTGTCTAAATAAGAATGAGCACTACTTTATTAAGGATCCTATGCAATGCAAATATTTCTTCAATATCATCAAGTATTTGATAGTGGAGGTTGGGCAGCCAAGCTGTATGTCACTGGTTTCTTCTATTGCCAGTAACATTCTAACATAAACAAATCCCTTGCAGACCATTTCATCCCTTATGTACTGGCACTTCAAATTTCACCACTTTAAATGGAATTTTAAATGAAAACCTCATTGAGTGGTTCTTGACTTCATTTGACTCAAAAAACACCCACAACTGGAACACACATCTGAATAACAACAAGTGCCACATCATTCCTCATATACTGGCACTTCAAATTTCACTGCTTTGGACAGCATTCTAAATGAGAACCTCATTGAGCAGGGTAATAGGGGCACTAGGGTGGGCAGGCATGTTTTTCATGTTTGGATTTCTTAAGAACACCATCATGACTGGAATGCTTGTCTGAACAATAAGCACCACTTTATCCCTCATATACAAGACCTCACTCATGTTATCCACTACTTAGTAATACCCCAATACCATTATTCTTACTTCCTTTTCATGTTAACCACCAGAAAAAAGCAATTGTGCAACCAAACCAATGTATCTTATTTTTGTCACCATTGAAGTGCCACTGCAATCTCAGACTCAGTGCCCATTTACTATAATGTATAGAAAATCAAGTTGTGTGACCATATAGTACTCTGTAGTTAGGTCTGTACAATATATACTGTAGTAACTACATAAATTTCCCTATATAACCAGGCAGAATTTTTTCTTCAGATGTACTAGCTTACATGGTACTTTTTTCCATCATCTCTTGTTCTGTATTGACTACCTTTATCACAGGATTGTATGTGGCTGTACACACCATATTTCAACTGCCATCTCACCTTGAAGAGTGCTCAGAGCCTGGTTTATATGCATTTGTTCAACCCATTCCACCATGTGGATGTTTGCATCCACATGTTTCACATCACAAAGTCAACACACTGCCATTCTTTTAACATGGTAGTCATTCCTGTGTTGCAGTTGACTCAGCCTTGCCACTTGGTCCCCCAGTTTCCCTCTGATGCTACCAACTTGCTCTGAAAGAACAATTGTGCTATGCATGCTGCTGACATATTCTACTTGAACAGGTGCACAGACCTTTGAATCTTCAAGAAATATAGGAGGGATGTGTTGTAAAGACACAGCCACTCTTAAGGTATGTGGGGATGGGTGAGTGGGTGGGCAGTACATTGACAAATAGTATCTGTTTTCACTATACTTATGTACTCAACAGAACACTTCATATTCTTTGTGACATATTTCTCTCTCACAGTACAGAATGGTTGAATTTTGTACCTACACCAAAGTGCAATCTTGTGGTCATGGTAGCTTTGATAGCAACTGATTTGACTGACAAGTCTACATGGGACACAAATGGTTACCACCTTACAATGGTAGCCTACATAGAAATGTTACATACTGTTCCATTCTCTGGTTAACAATGTCATATAATGCAGCCTACATAATTGTGCCTGTTACTATAGCTGTTTGCCATTTTTCCTGATGTCATAGCCATATAGTATATATTTTCCTGCTTGCAGCTCCTTCTCATCCTCAGTCCATTTCTCCACACACGACTGAGGTATATTACTTGCAAATTACACCTATAGTGGCTCAAATAAGTGTTCCAATGTTTGGCCATTTTGGAAAGACTTGACATTTGCAAAAGAACCAAAATATATCAGCTCTGACCCTTGCAGGGTCATTAATAGTCCTAACTCCTACCCTAAAAATGAGCCCTTAGTTATGTGATTTGGTTGCAATGGCACTGAGATATAACATTTTCAAAATGACATGTCATTGGAACACTTATTTGAGCAACATTTCTATTCTGCAATTTTAGTACTTTGCATGCCCTTTCTTTGCCTTTATCACTGCCTCTAGTCTCCTGGGCATTCTTTCTATCAATATTTGACATTCATCAACCTCTATCTTAACCCTTTCCACATCAATCCTTTTCCAAAGCTCCCAAACCCCTCTTGGTGGTGTTATATAGCTATTGAGCTTCTTTTTGAGAATTTTCCAAATGTTCAATAGGATTAAGGTCTGGAGATTGTGCTGGCCAATCAAGAACCTTGTTACCTTGAGATTCCAGCCACTTTTGGGCCCTTTTAGAGGTATGCTTGGGGTCATTATCTTGTTGAAAAATAATGCTCTCTTTAGGAGTTCCAGAATTTTCCATAGTAGAAAGCAGATTATCCTCAAAAATGGAGACATACTGGTCAGCATTCATCCTCCCTTTCACCTCTGCAAGAATCCCCATTCTATTCCAGCCCATGCATCCCCAAACCATAGAGGAACCTCCTCCAAACTTTACTGTACCCTGATACACACCTTGCATGGAATCTAGTTGAGTGTTCACTCAAGAGTAGAACAAAGACTTGAAGAGTGAAGAGTATGCACCAAAGGGGTCTCACCTAGTGATCAACCTCACACTAGATGGAGAGTTCAGAGCAAGGTTGAATTGCATAGAACTAGCTTAAAGGTACATGGGAGAGAGAGGCACTATTTATGTGAATGAGAGCCTGCACACAGACCAAGGGGAACATGATGGAAATTCTTAGAGGAGATTCCATAGTAAGGGAAAAGCATCCTAAAATGGGTGAAACAATAATGGGCCATGGGAATATCAAGAAAGTCAGAAGAACATCCCATCAGAAGTGGCTGCTAAGGGCAAGAAAAGGAAAAGTCTGCAGTAACAGAGGAACAAGGGTTGCTAGGGCGACCCAAAGGAAAATAAGTAATCTTGAAGTGAATGTCCTCAG
>JBBPQW010000672.1:0-14574 GCA_038092695.1 Boletus rubropictus | reverse complement strand
CCATGTCACCCAACAATGGGGGCCTGACCAAGGCCATTATAAGCGCTTATAAAGCCTTCTCAAGTACAATAACCGAATAACAAGCATTGGCAATGGGTGGGCAACATCAATAATGCTAGACTCGAACGATAAAGCTTTATAAAGGCTTTGTATGAAATCCTGGGCTCTCGTGATGGAGGATAGTGATGCAACCCCACGCATTAGGAACCATGTACTCGCATTCTGAGTCATCTCGCCAGGACCAGGCGAGGTACTTTGCAAATGATATGAACGAGGTACGACTCCCCAGTTCCTGTCCCTCCGTCAATGTTCGAACCTCAATCGCAGTGGGGCTTGCAAATTCCTGTCCAGTTGTACCTGAAAGTAGCTTGAAATCGGATAATGGATGGCTCTGCCAACTTAGCGTCTGTTGGCTTGCCAAGCCGATTTCAAGGAGGCTAAAGGGGTCAGTCTCGTCGCCATTGTCATGCCAACGTTGGTAACTCTCACTAATGTCCCATTGCAGGTCTAGCGTGTGACATCCATGGGCACCGTTGTGCTGTGTAGTTGCTGCCCGATGGCGGTGCGAGGCTTTCTTTTTTTTCGCTTGGCGTTCAATTTAATAGGCACATGAACTGGTTGTACCTGTATGTCCCCTGACCGTGTGTATCCAGCCTTGGTGTCACTAATAAGTGTCCAAGAGACTTGTGAACCAGACAACAAGTCACTGTCGACGTTGTGGGACCAAACCCCCCTGCTACTTGTCATGCATACACCGACTGACAGATTGGCAAACCCGCGCTTGCATCGTTTCCGTCTCAGACGAGCCACCAGGGGTTCATTCATCAGCATCAACGTTATCTCGAGCTTAACTTTATTAGGCGGCAGCGGCCGTCGTCGTGGTCCTACGGTCGACAGCCGAACGTGCCACTGGGAAAACCAAAACTCTAGCTATCGACGGTGGAAAACGCGTCCATCGAATTGACGGTTGGCGTGGTGATGTGTTCCCCCAGGCCAACAGTGAGAGGCTGAAAGTGCGCCGGTCGGTGATGTGTTTCCTTCTCCACCGGTTTCTGTTACTCACCGCATGTGATTACCTTGGCGCTGTACGTCCCTCTTGTCGAACAGCGATCGGTCTGTCCGCTCGAGCAACGTTGCGAGCGCGGTGATCATGGTCGCAATGCAGTCCTTCGTTACCGTACGTGTACCTGATATATTGGTGTCCCCGCGGTCGTTCGCGACCGTCCCACCACCCCACAGGGCTACTCAGCGATTCTGGCCCTGTGCAGCGTCTTGTTCGCCGGCGTAATCCGTCCACCCACCAAACTCTCAGCCGTGGTAGACGGGCTGGGCAGGTCTGTGTAGTGCCCTCATGGCTCTCCACTGCCAACGCTTCTCAGTGTGATCTGCGTGACGCCGCCCCGACTCGGCGAGCTTGCTGTTTTGTACGTGACGACGCCCGCGGTACTCGGTTTGGAGTCGTTTGGTGGCTACCGCGCTGGCTGTACCCTTGGTTCGCTGGCGGTGTGAATACGGGGCCAAAGAGTCAGATTCAGAACATGGATTAGGCAGACGCGAGTTGGTACGGATGACCGTCCGAGTGTTTTCCATCATCTTGGTCTACGTCATCCTCTAGACCCAGACTCGGCGATGCAACGGCGAATGCGACAATGTTTGGTGTGACATGTGGCGCATTGACGGTGCGGAGCGGGGAGCCAAACTCGGATTGTTCGTTGCAGCGTATTGTGAGGCATGTCGGGGGGGGGGTTCCAGGAAACCCATTGAACGTGCCCTTGCCGCCGTGTGTGCGTCGTCGTTTCGATAATTTGTCGGCTTGTTGGCTGGACAAGAAGAGCAGTCCCTGTTTAATTTGAATCTGGACAGACGGTATCGGTGATCACTTGATGGTCGCGTGCACGTGGGGAATGTCGACACGAGAGCGCATATAGCATGCTCACAGTACTCTGACCGCACGATGTCCTCTCAGTTTGTCGTCGATTCCAGGACGAACGCCAAGTTGGATGGTCCAACTTTCCACGAGGCCAGGGCAAGAAGCGTGGGAGGGATAGCAGCCGGGGACTCTGAATTTCAGCGATGGGATAACAGGAGATCTGACTGTGGATTTGGTGCGAGATCGAGATGCACGTTCTACTTTGCGTGTCCCTGAATCTCATGCATATACCTGCACTGCGGTGGGCAGTGGCGTATCAGGATAGCAGGAGCCAGTGAATGATGAGAGTGACTATACTCCTCTTCCGATGCAACCCGACACATACTATGCGTACACCGCTCTGTGAGTAACATCAGTTTACGACAAAAATTAGCTAAACTATGATGGGAGATGCACCTTGCAAAAATACTGAATGTATGGCCGCTGTGAACCAGTTCCCATGAACGTCCTCATGCGTCATGTTCTCAGTCAGCTGCAAGATGCATGAGCGAATGTGTCAGCGGCGGTACTAACCGTATGTGACTAAATACCTTTATGTCAGCGAGATATGCTATGCATCGATGGATCGGGTCCGCAGCGTTAGAGTGGGAACGGACATCACCGCGGGGGGATCCACAAATATGAACATCATCATGCCTCGAGGTAGGTACCTCCGATTATCGAGCGTTCGTTGATTATGGCGTATATGTCGATTTCATTCCGGCGAACGGGTGCCTCCGATACAATGAATGTCATGAAGCTGCAGGCAGATAAACTCAGCCACGAACTCATGCCATACCATGCTGTGATGGGTTTGTGTGTGTTGTGTGCTGCGGGCACTCTCGCTGGGGAGTGCGATCCTCGCTCAAAGGCGGGTTGTCGCCGTGATGGATAATCTAAGGGTACGCAGTTGGCACACCGGAGGCAGGGTATCAAGATGTTCGTGAAACATGCACGAAACTCATCGGGGGGACGTGGATGGCAGGATGGTGTACAAACGGTACAACTTGGAGGCGACCCGATATTCGGAGTTTTACGGGAGAGCTGTGAAGCTGACTTTTCGCATTAATCTCGACAGATTGCATCTATTTTCTTTGTAATGCCACATCAGCTCGCCATGGTTAGACGTCACAGGCACGAGGGACACGACTTGCGATATCGTCTCAGAGCGCGCAACGAGAAGGCGAAGATTAAATACCTGGGAACCTTCCGCAGTGAGCTACCGAGTTGGTCTCTTGAGCAGCAGCTGCATACTAAACGGAGAGAATGAGTGCGAGTGGCGGACATTCAAAACGGCTTTGGCTTGCGCGCGCTGAGTCCGAAAAAATGGCGGCAATCCCCGAATGTGGGGGATTGCTGTTCTTGTCGGATGCGCGGTGGAGAAAATTTGTTCTAGATTGAAAACGGAGGGACCTTCTCTTTTCCAAGCGCACAGTCGACGAAAGCGAGATCGATAACGAACGTAGAGTCGCAAACATGTCAGCGTACGTCTGCGATCGCGCACGTACGGACCACAGCTCATCCATCGTCTAGAGAAGAGCAACTTCAAGATGTCGCCGAGGGCGAGATCGAGTCCAACTGGGACCAAGTTGTAGACAAGTGCGTGCATGCGCCTCTTCGATCTCACTAGCACCTCATGTGATCACTCGCATCAGCTTCGATAACATGGATTTGAAGCCAGAGCTTCTCCGTGGTATCTATGCGTACGGGTAAGCTCCACTTTGGCTTGCAAAGATGGGGTGCTAAGTCGAAGTACACTTTGTTGTAAGCTTCGAGCGACCTTCGGCCATCCAGCAGCGCGCGATCGTGCCTGTGATAAAGGGACACGATGTCATCGCCCAGGCCCAATCTGGTACAGGCAAGACCGCCACCTTCTCCATCTCCATTCTCCAACAGCTCGATATGTCCATCAAAGGCTGCCAAGCTCTCATCCTCGCCCCCACTCGTGAACTCGCACAGCAAATCCAAAAAGTCGTGATCGCACTCGGGGATTACATGAACATCGAATGTCATGCCTGTGTCGGTGGTACCAACGTGCGTGAGGACATGGCAAAACTGCAAGAGGGCGTTCAAGTCGTCGTTGGCACGCCTGGACGTGTGTACGACATGATCGGTCGGAGGGCGCTTCGAACGGACCATATCAAGATATTCTGTCTCGACGAGGCGGATGAGATGTTGTCTCGAGGTTTCAAGGACCAGATTTACGAGCTGTTCCAGCTCTTACCTCAGGACACGCAGGTCGTCTTGCTTTCGGCGACCATGCCTGCGGATGTGCTGGAGGTGACCAAGAAGTTTATGCGTGATCCCGTGCGCATTCTCGTCAAGCGGGATGAACTGACGCTCGAAGGTATCAAACAATTCTACATTGCGGTGGAAAAAGAAGAGTGGAAATTAGACACGCTTTGCGATCTGTACGAGACCGTGACGATTACTCAGGCTGTCATTTTCTGTAACACAAGGCGGAAGGTGGACTGGTTGACGGAGAAGATGCACGGACGGGAATTCACGGTCTCAGCCATGGTGCGTAGACAGGGCAAGAGAGGCGATGTCGCATCTATATTTTGGCTGATGTATTCATGCGCAGCACGGAGATATGGAGCAGAAGCAGAGAGAGGTATTGATGAAAGAATTCCGGTCCGGCTCGTCTCGTGTGCTCATCACGACGGACTTGTTGGCTCGCGGAATCGATGTTCAGCAAGTGTCGCTGGTCATCAACTATGACTTGCCGACGAATCGCGAAAACTATATTCACCGTATCGGACGCGGTGGACGGTTCGGACGTAAGGGCGTTGCCATCAATTTTGTCACGACGGAGGATGTTAGAATGTTGCGGGATATCGAACGTGAGTATGACAGTTGACTGGCGTCGCCAAGGACTGACGGAGCCATCATGACGGGCAGAATTCTACAACACACAGATTGACGAGATGCCTTTGAACGTCGCGTAAGTCGATTTGGTTCGATATTCCGATCCATCAGCTGATTGACAATGCACCTTAGTGATCTCATCTAGACCGTTTACGGAGTCGAATGCCCCCCCTTTTTTTCTCTTCCTTTCTTACGTTTTGATGGAGCGAAATCTTGATGGTGTGGTGACCTGGCTAGAGTCGTTGGTTCGTAGCACGCGACATAGTTGTAGTGCGACACTGCATTCTGACGCGGTAAAAATATCAAGAACTTGATCCGAGAACGAGGCACGGCAAGGGCGCATCGCCTCGACGGGTGCCCTGAGGATGGGGCTACAAGGCTGTGCGGGTCCAGACGTTCACACCTTCCCTCGCTGTCGGTCGCCGGGTTACTTTGCGATCCCGCACCGACGCAACTGAGGCCCATATTTCCCCCCTTGCAGCGCCTCCTTCGACGTCCGGCCACCTCGCAGCCCTATAGCCTCGAGTGGCGGATCTCTAGACCTCAAAGTTCTTACATATTCATAAGACCGGCCCATGTTTCTTCATCTCGCCAACCAATCGCAATAGTGTGCCAGGGCGGTGGCCGTCTCTCTCCCAGCAACTCAGCCCGCTTATAACGCGCAGTGCCGTCGTCGACACCATCATCAACCCCTCACCTGCTTGGCACACACACACGCCAAAAAAAAAAAGAAGTCGTCATGGTGAGGTGAACTCTCCTCTTCTTTAGCACCAACTATATAACCCTATACAGAGAACCCGTCTCAGTCTCTCCACCAGTCACCCACCACCACCACCACCACCACCACCACCACCCATGCCCATCGCGACCTCTACCGGTTCTTCCCAATGGTCTACGTCCCCCATCTCTCAAACACCTTACCCACTCCGACCACCCAGCGCGTCCGAAATCATACCCCGTCTCTACATCTCCGACCTCGCCTTTGCTGAAAACCCGTCCGCACTCGCCAATCTCGGCGTCACCCACGTTCTCTCCGCCATGCGTGGCTACGTCGCTCTCCCACAACTCCCCACCCTCCACCAGCGTGCTCAATACCCGCTCGACGACCTCCCGTTTAGCGAACTCGCCGCACATCTCCCACACGCGACGGCATTCCTCCGTGCGGCACTGACGGACCCTAACGCACGCGTGCTCGTACATTGTATGGAGGGCGTCAGTCGAAGCACCTCGATCGTCGCTGCGTATCTGATCGCCGAATTCGGATGGTCGACCACACAGGCGATTCAATACGTCAAATCGAGACGGAGAGCGGCCGAACCCAACTTTGGGTTCGTACAGCAGTTGCAGGAGTATGCAGAGTCGTTGAGGCGGTCGTGAGTTGGGCGTGTGGTAGTGGGGTCTCTCTTTTTTTTTTTTTTTTTGTTTCTAGCTTGTTTCTGTTGTTGGGTTTTGGTGTTCTTTTGGGAGGAGGACAGGGAGGGACGATGTGGGGGTAGTTGCTCTTCCTTTCTTCCTCCCCTTCGCAACGTGGGCCTCGTTGACGATGACGATAAGGATCCTCACACTCACGCATGCACAGCCTACGGGAGCCGATGGCACAAAATGTTGATAAACTATGGACATGGCACGTCCGCACGATACCCCCATGCATGTATGATAACAGCGTTCAAAGGCATTCTTTGTTTGGACTGTCCACATATTTATATTCATATTTAGATGTATCCTCGTAATAATAATATTATATAGCGTCTAATCTCCGTGGCAAAATACAGAAAATATGTCACCGTTTAATGCCTCGTCTCCCTCTCTTCCATTTCCGCTATTCCACCATCTTGTCATCTGAACATCATGAACAGCACACTGCCCGTGTGGACCCTTGATCGAGTGCCACATTTCCATTCGTCGCTTTGGATAGTTTCACGCCAGGTGACTATAAACGAGGATGAGTGCGTCATCTCGCCACCGAAATCCACCCACCCGATCATCATCAAACACGCCCCGCTGGATCTTGCCCAATATATCCCTCGACGCGTCTTCAAACGCCTGTTCCACGTTGTGTCCCGATTTCGCGCTGGATTCGACGAAGAGGAGACCTTCCTGTTGTGCCCATTCGGCTGCTTCTTCGGTCGTGACTTGGCGTTGTTTGAGTGGGGTCTGGGTCACGACGGGATCACAGAGATCGACCTTGTTGCCGACGAGGATGCAGGTCAGATGTGGGTCTGCGTGTTCTCGTACGTCTGCGAGCCAAGAGCGCGCGTGGATGAAACCTGTGTACGAAGAGGGGGAGTGGCGTAATAGAATGTCGGAATCGCACAAGCGCGCACAGGAACCAAAGAATCCGGACAGGATGCACGCGTACACGTACACACACAAAGAGAGAGGTGTCAAAGAAATCAAGGTCGAGTTTCATGGCAGGCAGTACGCACTGGTACGAGAGGTCACATCATAGACGAGCAAACAGCCCGCAGCACCTCGGTAATACGAGCGTGTGATCGAGCGAAAGGATTCGGTGCCAGCCGTATCCCAACCTATCCAAAGAGAGGATGAGTGCGGGCGTACAAAAAGACACGGAAGAGGAAAGAGGAGTGGGAACTGACACTGGAGTTTGATGATCTTGCCTTGCTCGGGTATCTCGATGAGTTTGGAACCGAACTCGACGCCGAGCTGTGGGTGATATGATCAGTTTGTGGATGCGCAATCCAGGCGGCGTGTGTGCACGCACAGTGGGGTCCGGATTGGTCATGAAGCGCTGATCTGTCAGGCGGACGAGCAACGAGGACTTGCCCACTGCCGCATCGCCTGAAAGGTGCGAATATGAGTACGGTGAACGTCCAAGACGATCAGTACGGACCGGTGATGATAAACTTGAGGACGTAGTGCCATGTTATGCCCGCCATATCGTTGGGAGAGAACACGGCGCGGTGGAAGCATATGGTGACGAAGTCGACCCCTCAAGGGGTGGTCCAATCGGATACTACCGGAGGACGACCTGAGCTTGTACGCGCCCAGCAAAAAAAAACACGACACGATGAGCACAACTTGGCGAGGCGTCTTCACGTACGTCCAATTCCCGGTGATAGAGATGTTGCTGACAGATTACAGGTACAACAAGTACGCTCAAATCACCGCACGGGCTGTTCGTCAGTCGTTGAAGGAGACGGAACGGGTGAATGCAGACAAGCGAGGCATCACCGCGCTCAGGTATCAGAAGTGGGAGAATGGCGTGGGTGGTCAGCAGGTGAGCCTCTTTTTCAAGTCTGGCGTTGTCACCCGATGGAATTACCACGTAGGTATACCTCAATCCTCAGGAAGTCAAGGCGCCGTGAAAGGCAGCCAACCAAGTTCATCAAAGCGCTGTTTGCCTGCTAGTCTCAAATAGATGCACCTTTGCGTTCCGTTGTGAGATAGCGATTCAGTCGACACCGTTAATCATGTCGTTCATGTGTGAGACTGACAGACCCAGCAGTGCTTGGTACTTGGGGTATAGCACGGGTAACACCGTGGGTCGGCCAGCCAACACCGTACCCGTGGCGGGTACGGGTACGGATGTTTGGGGAGTCTACTCAGCCCTCCTCCGAGTCCCTGGCCTTTCTCTTTTTGCATGTTTTCATTATCTCAACCAAGTCATCGTGCAGCACCAGGTCACATCGCAGCAGGCAAAGTAGAGCCCGAGTTGATGCAGGCGAGTGAAGTGAAGTAGATGCCGACCCTGACAAAAGAATTCGAAACATAGCACCGACGCCCAAGCAGAGGTGAAAATCTGGGAGGATCAAGTACTGTGGGTGTAACCTGGTACGGTGTAGCTACGGGACTGCGAATCGCACACCGTACCCCTGCAGTGTTGGTGCTATGTGAGACTGACAAGACGCGCTTGACCCAGCACTGCTTGGTAGGCCCAAGTCACCCTTGGCGAACATCGGATGGACCTGCATATCCACTGCCCCCCTGACGCAATGTAGCCAAGCTAACTGAGACCTAGTAAGGTTACCCCAACATGCACAGCATCTCGGAACGACGAGGGTGTGATCCGTGCTGTGCGTCGACAGTCCCCGGGATCACCGCATCGTACGAGCAGTCCAGTTCCGACGACGGCTCATCGCCACGAACGAGTAGGGGTTAGCACTACCCGCTGAATAAGCAACTTCTTGTCCGCCTCGTCGATGCATGCGCCAAACCCGCCCCCTGCCCGACACACACCCCGAATTCACCGTTCATCATTGGCAAGGATTCACCGAATACCGAGTCGAGCATTGGCGGTTGGCGCGTGATGGCAGTGGGCGGATCGTCCGTGGGACGACGTCTGTCTGGTCCTGGGTCGACGCGAGCGTGTTGGCAGCGGCGTCGATCCTCTTAGCCCGGTTCGACGTACGTCTGTCCGTCATTCGCACAGCGTGGGGCGCTCACTCATCTTCCTCGCAGGTCCCCACTCCCAGCTGCATTCTCGTCCTCGGAATCGGCATCGTCCTAACACGACTCGTCTGGATTCGCTGCACCCAAGTTCTCCACGGTACGTCGACATTCCCGGCCCGTCTTATCCCTATCCCTATCCCTATCTCGATCGTTCGTTTGAACCCACAGAATCCGTCCTCGTCTTCCCCACCCTCGGTATCCAACTCGAGACACACCTCGGTCACCCTCTCTTCCCATCATCCATCGTCACCACTCGTCACTTTTTTATCCCCCTCTCGGCGCTCGAGGATGTTGTCATACATGAAGGTTTTCGCAGGTGGGACGTGAGGTATTACTTGGCTGCGTTGTACCGGACGAGGACTGGATCGTCTTCTTCCTCCTCGACGGGCGCAGGTGGAGTAGAGGTTCGGGTCGCGTTCGAGGTACGCACCGCTCCCCCAAAAAGCTAGCTGATGCCAACATGCACACAGAACGTCCTCCCCTACTTTCCGGTCCTCAACATAGTCTATCTCGGCGTCCAACACACACTCTTTCCACCGCCCGCCCGGATCGTGGAGACGGACGGATGACGGATAGAAGTTGGAGCTTGGATCGGTGGTATGATACCTTGCCACATCGTGGACCAGAAATTCAGGCAAGGAAAGAAATCGTCTCCATCTCTACCTTGGCAGGCTTCCACTTCTAGTTACATTCAAGCAGAAGGAAAAGAAAGAATAAAGGAGAGCGAGAGAGTAGACGCATGTGACACAACTCCCTCCAACACGGCGCAAAGATCCAGAGCCTTATTTCTGAACGAAACCTTTGCCAGTATAACCTTGCGACGAAATACCTGGAGACATGGGTTGATAAAGAACGTCGTGATAAAAATAAGAACACACCAGTGATGGGATCCAATTTCTGCTCCCGTGCACGCTCGTTTGAGGCTTCTTGCCATTCCCGGGTGAGCGTCTTGGTCTGCGACGACGGTGCTGCAGACACAGGATCAATACCGTTTTGTCGACCGGTTACGATGCAGAGAGTGGGGGGTCCAACGAAAGCAGCGACTCACCCCACGGACGGAAAACAAAAATCAGACCGGCAACACCGACGAGACCCATCGTGAAGAGAAAGATTTTAAGGCCGTCACCGGGTTGACTGACCGGAGTCCGGGGACCGTGCGGGCCAAAGGCGACATAGTACGCTGCCGCACCAAACGAAAGGCGATGAGTACCACGTCGGACAAGGGAAGAGAAGAGGGAACGGAGACACACCCGCCTTTTTCTCATCCACCGACAATGTTTTCCAGTCCCTTTTCTGAATCTCCTCGAGCTGTCTGTGTACCGCTGCTTGGTCGGCCTTGGGCAGTTTTTCCCATTGGGCTTCGACGTTGCTCAATGGGATGAGCGAGGGTGTGCTCGCGCTAGCATTCGCTGTCGAGGCCGACATGGCGGGTGCAGCCGTGGTGAGACGGCGGAGTGCGAGACGGTGCGTATGACGCGCTAAACGGAGAGCTTGCATTGAACGACGACGACGACGAGCCAAGGGACACGGAGATGAGGGTAATAAAAACCTGGACCCGTGTGAAAAATGCGTTCGGGTTCGGCCCCAGCCGGGTCGACGCATCCGAGCTCAATGTTCAGTCAGAGCGGGTTTGTTCGCTGTTCAAGTGCGTACTCGTAATATCAGTACCCAGCTAACACAGCGTGCGGGACACGAGACCAAGAAAGACAATGGAAAGAACAGAACGTATAAGAAGACGGGAAACATATTCAGCAACTAGCAATACAAGTGGGATATCACACAAGCGCATGATGTCGCCTCAAACATCATCTGCAGCAGTCGGAGCGCCTGTGCAATCACGAGAAATGTGTCTGACAGGCATCGTGAGTGAACGACATATCGACGAGACCGAGACGCACCCCTCTGAGCCACACGTGTAGCATGCACGCCTCTGCGGCTGGGGACAATCCCGACTGATGTGCCCCTGCAGAGAAAAATCGGTCAACGTCATCCGACGCTCCCACTCAAAACACATACGATTCCGGAACAGTTGTAGCATTTGGACCCTTGGACGCAGTCGCGCGACAGATGGCCTACGCCGCCACACGTGTAGCTGAAGGAAACCATCGAACATGAACCGGGTCAGCGAATGGAAAGGAAATGCCATACCAGGTCTTCCCTCCACCGCCGAAAGCACCGTAGCTTCCACCGCCGTACCCAGAGTTGGCACCCTCGGGACACGAGCGTGCAATGTGCCCGATTTTGCCACAGCGATAGCATTCCTGGCCAGAACTGCTCGAGAAGCCGCCAGCGTAGCCACCGCCCATGTTCTGGCCGCAGTCACGCGACTACGTAAGGGACACGTCAGGACCGCTCGTCCTCCAACGAGATGCGGAAGAGAATTACGCACGATGTGGCCTTCCTGACCGCACTTGTAGCAAGACTTGGTCTTGGCCTCCATCGAGCAATCGCGCGAAACGTGGCCTTCCATACCACCTACACGTCAGGACAAAAATCGGCATCAGTCCCACATAACCACCTGGAGCAGAATCATGCCCACAGTTGTAGCTAAGACAACAAGGGGCGTCAGATGCGCATCAACCAATGAGCGGCTACCCTCGACAGACTGAATTCGAGATCAAACATTACCATGTAGGCGTGCCAGCCTTAGGGCAGTTGGCAGCTTGGTGGCCGACTGACGGAGCAGTTTTCACAACACAACACGGGCGAAAGTCAGTTATGGGCGTTGGTTTTCGACGGTCACATTGGTCATCGGTACGATATGAAAACAAAAAAAAAAAAGAGAACACAGCGGTCCACGTCAGCACCGCTCAGCACACAGATGAAAGGAAAAATGTAGATAAAGTGGTGGGCTAGGCAGATATAGCCATCGTCGGGCGAAGGCTATAGGAAAAGGGCGAGACGAACAACACAAAAACACCACGCACAGCCTCCACAGTTGAAACATCCACGGACACCCGACATTATTAGTCTTGTTCAGAGGAGCCTGGAAAGTCGGCGTTAGGGGGTCGGACGACGAGCCCATCCACGCGAGATACACGCATGAAACAAGCTGATGTTGGACATCGACGACAACCGGACGTACTTTTGTTTTCGAGAGGAGATGGTAGAAGACAACCTCGCGCGCTGAAAACGAGGAGAAGACAAAAAAAAGCTGGATCACGTGGTACATTGTACACGTGCTCAACACGTGCCAGTCATACTCATAGCCCCTTGTCCGTGTCAGATTGGTCCCTGTCCTTTCCCTTCTCCCCTTCCTTTCTTCCATCATCGCTCTTCTTCACATCCCCGCTCGTCACCTTCTTCTCTTTCTCCTTTTCGTCTCCACCCTCCTCCAGCTCAGCACGCCCTACTGTCGCCTTGTTGTCCACCAACGCGTGTAGCGCAATCACTGCGCGCAGCAAAGTACTCAAATACACCACCAACAACTCATCGTTCGTGCTTGACGTGAAGCTTTGTGTCAGAACCGGATCGCTCAGATCCGGAAGGAGATTGAGTGCATCCTGGAGGTGGTAAATGATCTGGTGATTCACGGGCAACGTGCCAGCGGCCACGTCCAAGAGATAGCCATGTACGTCACGTAGTCGAGATTGAAGACCCTGCAACGATGCAAGCTGCTCGCTTACACGTGTGGAGAGCGTTGTCGTCGTCGAGTCCTTGATGTCCCGGAGGAGATGCTCGACCCCTATTTCCTCGGCTTCTTCCGCTTCTATTGCAGAGGGAACATGCAGGAATGTTTTACGTGTCTCTGTACCGTCCTAGAAAAGTGTCGTCATTGGTGCGAGGCAACATGAGTTGGAAAGACGTCGTACGTCTTTGATCTCTTCGACAGCATAGTAGGCATCTGTGGGGATTCCGACGGTGTCAGGTCGTACGTCGACGATGACCATGACGGGTTTCGCGATATACCGCTTGAACAAGTCGTTTATCTCTTGATCCGACGCCCTGAGCTTCGGTCCCGTGTGATACCATCCAATCATGCGTTCTCGGACTAGCCATCGCGTCAGATCTCAGTGCACTGGAATCAATCTGGACAAGGGTAAGACATACCGTTGACCTTTTTGAACATATCGTACATGCCCTCGATGTAATTGTGGTCGAGAAACCACGTCTTGCTGTCTTTTTCGTCTTCCTCGAATGGGATGCCGAAGGAATTGGCAACGTTGACTGTCTTACCATTGTCTTGCCCTAGTAAAACGCCGACAACTCGTTTCGACGAGTTGCGGGATATAGACCGAGCATGGTGGTCCGTCACGGATAGTAAGACGAGCGGGTGGACAACTGTAAGGAAATCAATATTTGGATCTGTGACGTATGCACGGACCTACTCACTGACGGTAGTACTGGCGAGGGCTGTTAACTGCAGCGACGGTCAGCACTAGGATATCAAGAGGAAAAGAGCGGAGCGCACCTGCTCAGTCGTGGACGCAACCATAGTAAATAGTAAAGCTGAGGACGCGCGTTGTGTTGACACCTGTTTTGGCTAATCAAGGTCACGAATACAAGCTATCCACGGTCACTTTCTACCTACCAATGCGCGCGAAAATAATTCTGTACAGCTTATGACCCTTCGCGTGCAACGCCGTTCGAAGGGGCGACAGCTGTCCCGTGCATTTCATTCGAACGAGTTGTAAACAACAATCATGTGAGTGTCAGGAACTTACACTGCCGACGACTTTGATTGATTTCTTATCAGGTTCTTGCCCGTAAACTGCAAAGCTAAGAGCATCCTTGCAGGCCATTCATCGTCTAACACGTTGTGGTGGTGTAAAACGTAGTAAATGATGGCCTGCTCACCCAGCGCGAAACACAAGATGGCAGCACGACGGGCCTGCCCAATGCACTGCAACACCCAAGCCCAACAAATGAAATGAGCTCAACCACTATCTTGCTACTGAGATTGAGTCCACAACTGATCCCCTCAAATGGTGGACCAACCACTGCTCATTCTACCCTTGCCTCTCTCAGATGGCATTGGATTATTTAACCATCCCAGGTATGTGCTCCTAGTCTCCATCTAGTGCTATGCCACCTTATTGCTTATTTCCTCTATTGTCATCAATCCAGCCACTTCTGTCAATGTCGAACAACTATTTAGTCAAGGCTGGCTGGTTTTATTCCATGTGCAAAATTGTTTATCAGCACAAACAACTTGTGCTGTCCTATGTGTGGGAGAGTGGAGCATTTTAAATTTGGTCAAAATGGAGGATATCATAGCCATTGGTTCACTTCCAAATGCAAAAAAATGGTGAATCTTTGGAGGATAGCTGGGATAACATACAATTACTATAGTTTGTGAATATTCTTAGGAATGACTACAAAATAGGGTAGTTGTTTTTGTGGTGGTATTGTAATGTATGCACACATACCCACCAGCAGTACCCATG
>JBBPQW010000671.1:0-14630 GCA_038092695.1 Boletus rubropictus | reverse complement strand
CGTCTAAAGTGGAGTTTCAACTTCCGTTACCTCCATTTATGCCAAAGCGGTTTGGGACACCTGGGTTACGGAAGACCGTCGGCAAGCAATGTATACCCCCAGAAGAAGGCAAGCACATTGATGCTCTTTGTGTCATGCATTCTTAATTTTCCTGCTATTAGACGCGAAATTAGCGGTTGCATCGCTGAACCCAACGAGTCTCGACGGCGTGGCTGACGAACATAATATAGCGATTCTACTACACTCCACTAGTAGCAAGAAACACAACATTTGCAAACGGGCGTATGCCATAAGACTAAGAGAGAGAAGTTCGTCCTGGTCTGTTATTTGAGGCTGGGTTCGATGGCTAAAATCAAAACCTTTCAGAGAGGCTACAAGACGAAACGACACAAATTAAATTTTTCTTGGCACGTGAGTATCTTTTCTATTCTCCTGTTTGGCTATTCAACACAACATGAGCAGGGGATGCAAAGTGTCAGCAGCCACCACCGCTTGCCCTCCAAGAATTTGCAAGGCTTGTCTCGGACTTGGCCACTGTGTTTGGCATCGAGGATATCCCCGCGAAATGCTTCATGTTCTGGAAAGACACGGATGATGATCTCATGGCCTTCAATCGGGACCAAAAGTACCTCCTTTTCAACCTGGCACATTACTACAAATTCTGTAAGCGATTTCTTGCTATGCTTTAGGCTTGTAGGGCTGATGATGGGATACAAAGTCTATAACAAGGGTTTCGACAAGAAGAAGGTTATTATCGACTGGTATGTGTCGACCAAACCTTTTTTTTTCTTACTATACCTTGAAGATGCGCTCATCTCGGTCAAAACTAGGTATCTTCTCATGGCCCACGAAATCGCACACAGCCGGACGATGGAGCACGATGCGTATCACGGGTCGCTTTCTACACACTTTGCTGTCGAGCACCTTCCTGATCTGTACAACCACTTTCCGGACATTACTTGGGAGAGTGCGAAACAGCCACAAAGCACTTGATGTTTCCTTCCAATATATGGCTAGCTCAGTCATCCTTGGAGATCTACGTATATATATCTAGAACCTGGTAATATTGTAGAATTACTTTTGGAATATGGAATAGTAGTTTTGCACTGTGTTTTCAGTGTGCCTTGTTTTGATTCAGTAAAGTTTTCCTTGGGTGGTGTTAGATAATGTACAATAAAATAGGGTTTATCAACCCAGAGAAAACTGGTTGTAATCAGGTGTGACCAGTGTATCTTCCATATCACTTCCCTTGCAGTTCATTTTTAGCTGAGCTGGATATTCCTGTCTGGTTTCTTGCCCTTCCTTAGCAGTGATAGGTTGGTAGAAGGAATATTCAAGGTCAAAAAAGGTTTTTTGATGATATGAGGCTAGATGACTTGGGAGGATGTCTTATATGCCACCAAGACTAATGATAGAATAGATGAAGACCTATCTAATGGCTTAAAAAACTATTCCAACATTTGTTGGTTTTCCACTAAATGCAATATTTCTTAATAAATCCTAAGCCTAGCCCTATACTGTTGATATATGAAGAAAAGTCAAATTAGTAACTCACTGGAACAGTTTTTTGACTTTTGCTTTCTATTACATACATTGGATCCTAGAAAGCTGTGACAGACTTATATATCTTATTTGAGTGCTTAATCATGACATAATTATGTAATTGGTGATATGACAATATATATAAATCCTTTTGTCATGAGTTTATTTTCTTATTCTCATTATAAAATCCATTTCCTCTGTTTAAAGAGCCAATATCATTTTTTTAGTTCTTTTAATATTTTTTGAAAAAAAATTGTTTTTTAAACTAAATTAGAAAAGTCCATAGTGGCTAGGATTCTTTAGAAGGTCCAATCAAACAAAGAAAGCACTTATAATGGCCATTCATTAAAGTACTCTTCTACCAATAAATATACTATAGTTTAGTAAATTCTTTTTAGAAAGGTCAAGAATCCAGTTTAGAGTGCTTATTTCATTAATTCCATTATTGACACTTTTATCTATTTACAAATAGTAAGAAACACCCTCAAGAAGGCCTTATTAAAGATTATGGTAAATAAAAGCCCCCTTTTTCTGCTAGCTACAAAAAAAGAAGATTAATCTTTGCTGTTAAGTACTAACATTAAATTGTAGATGATTGAAAATGAGTCATATGGTTAGATAAAATCAAAGTTAATAGAATAGGATCAAATAAACAAAAGAATATATGAAAAAAGAAGAATAATGGCCTAGTCTTTAAAGAGATCAAAGATACATTTGAGCTTGGAGTAGGAAACATTAGCAAAACCAGGATTTTGCCATAGTAATCAGAGTAGCCATAGTAGTTTCATAGTATTCATAGTATTTTTATAGTGTATATAATGTTTTAAATAAATAGAGAATTAAATATCTCATTACCAAATCACCAATATGGTGTCAGAATATGATCTGAACCAAATAAACAGGCTTGCAGAATCCAGGGACACAATACAAGAGACAAGCTCAGGAAGTCAAGAATAAAGCTAGGCTAAAGATTTCAAGACTAACTACTATACAATGCAGTCCTAAATATATATACTACTATACAATATCCTATACCCTAGATGTGACATTGTACCCTATAGCTAACCCTATACCAACCCTAGAACCTGGGAAAGGATAATGAGTAAGCTAATAAGTAAGCTGGGTGATGGATATATCTGTCAGGACCTAAACTAGGCCTTCTTGTGGAAACGGCTTGTGGAACCCAGGGACACAATATGAGAGCTAACTGCTCAAGGAGTCAAGAATGAAGCTAGGCTGAAGATTTCAAGACTACTCTACTATACAACTTAGTCCTTAGCTATATACTATACAATACCCCTATACCCTGGTAGTAACATTATACCCTATAACTAACCCTATATCAACCCTAGGACCTGGGTAAAGGTAACGAGTAAGCTAATGAGTAAGCAGGGTGGCAGGTATATCTATGTAAGGAAATAAATATGAGTAATGCATAGTACCCTGGTCTATGGGTATGCAGTCATAGATAAGTAAGAGTCTAGAATAGTTGAGAAAGAGTCTGTAATGGAATGACATCATGGGTGATGTCATGATTAGTGATATAAAGGCTAGATGTGCCTAGAATGTCTGTAATGTAAGGAATACACATGTAAACAGATAAACTATAGAAGACAGCGAAATGGACTTGAATGGCTGTATCCCAATAAGGATAAGATACCTCAGTGATAGCCAGATAAGATAAGGAATCACATCTAAGATAAGATAAGAGGAATGCATGACAAAGGGGAGCAATACTGACTAGGGGTCTTGAAGTATGAGTGCATCTAGGCATTGCTTATGCATAGAGCAGAGAATAGGGCTATGATGGTGGCACATAGCTATGCATGGATGAAGGAAGAGGAAGTAGTAGCCATTAGGCACTACAATGCATAGCTCAGGATGTAGGAAGTGTAGCAAGTCAGGAAAGGAATTTTTGTATTCCTGATAATATCTATATAAAGTAAAGAATGGATAATAAGTAATACCCTGGGTTATGGGTATGATATCATAGATAAGAAAAGAGTCTAGAATAGTCTTGAAAAGGTCTATAATGGAATGACATCATAAGTGATGTCATGATTAGTGATATAAGGTCTGAAATGGACCAGAATAGTTTGTAATGTAAGAAATATGCTAGTAAGCAGATAAACTATAGAATAAGGCAAAATGAACTAGGATGGCCTTATGATAAGATAGAATACCTCAGCAATAGCTGGATAAGATAAGATAAACAGCATCTAAGATAAGAGAAAGAGAAAGAGAGTGATAATAATAAGATATCACTATGCATAACTTGGGATATACTGTAGGGAGTGTAGCAATGAAAGGAACTTGGGATTTTTGTGTTTTTGACATATGGCACAGTTTCCACAGCCACAGCACAGTCCACCATAGCACCATAGTTTGCCTATAGAGCTATAGTCTATTTAAAATATAGTTAGGGAGTAATATAATTAAGCATAGTAGTTAATTAATTGTACTATAATTTTATGCTGATTAAATGAATGCCAAGACTTGACTTTTTTTTTCTTTTGAATATATTATATTACAGAACTGCTATGCTTTCAATGCTTACAATGCTTATGGAACTCATTTTCCCTTGCATATTATATATCTACTGTATATGTTTATAGAGCATATACAAATCAAGTTAGAAAAGGAAATATAGAAATTATGACTTGAGAACAAATGACCATTGGCTAAATAAAAGTCATATGATGAAATATGATAGAATCCAAAGAAATGAAATGTGATCATGAAAAATAAGAGTATTATACAATCTGTGATAATGGTAAATAATTGAAGGAAAGTGGAAAAAGAAACAAATTATAATACAGTATCTTTTATAAAATAATCTGACAATATAAGTTATATCCTTCTAATATATAGGAGCCAAGCATTGCTCCATTGCATTAGAACTTCTAATATGAATATGTCAGAAACCATAGCTAATGCTTGACTTTTGCAAATCCAGTTGAGACCACAACCAATAGGTGCTATAGTGATCTCAAAAACCCTTTTCATGTTGAACCTGATGGCAGTGCATGAAGCACACTGCCATATTCTGTGGGAATTTTACTTAGCTTTGATGGGGTTATACAGTGACTTCCAAAATTGAGTCAATATTTTGAGATTTTGAAGTATTTGCTATGTACCTCAGAAACATGAACAAATAGAGCCAAAGTGTAACTAGGGCCCTAAATGTGCATACCCCTGGCTATATTTCAAAAAAGGATTTATGTAATTTGAATAAGTATCCATGGAGATATAGTCAATTCAACTCAGTGTGTTATTAACTCAATTGTATAACCACTTATTAGATTTGTCAAAGTTTGATGATTGTTATATATAACCCTTGATGGAAGCATGACTAATGGTTACCATAGTTACTATATCTTAGTAATTACTCCAACTGACACTTGATACACACCTTGTGTAGAATCTAGCTGAGCATCCACTCAAGAGTAGGATAAAGATTTGAAGAGTGGAAAATATGTGCCAAGGGTCTCACCTAGTGATCAACCTCACACTAGACAGAGAGTTCAACACAAGGATGAATTGCATAAAACTAGCTTAGTGTACACAGAAGAAGATGATTGCTATTTATACTGATGAGGGTCTGTGCACAGACCAGGGGAACATGATGGAATCTTGTGAAAAGATTCCATAAAAAGTGAAAAGCGTCCAGAAAAATGTGAAACACTAACAGGCCATGGAAACGTTCAAGAAGTCTGAAGGAATGTTCCATCAGAAACAGTGCTAAGGGTGTGAGAAAGAGAAGTTGGCCTGAGCTGAAGTGCTAGGCTTGTTAGGGTGGCCCAAAGGAAAATAGGTAATATGAACAGAGACCTCCTCAGCATACTGTCCAACCATAACATTACCCCCCTTGTAGCTTCAAAGGGCCACCTTGAAAATCACTTCCATCAAATTATCCACTACAATTTCAAAGTTCTGGCCCCAATAAGTCGCCCTTATTGTACACAACATTATTATTATCAAAATCAGAGGCCAAGAAGGCATGGTGTGCCTTGGAACATGAGCTAGCAAGATGGGCCGAGGATCCGCACCTTGTGCAAGGACAGAAGGGACAACAATGGGGAGGGTGACCAGGTGCATGGAAGTAAGTGCAAACATGCAAAGGGCATTGCCCATGAGTGTGGCCAGGGGCCCAGAGAAAACAGGTGGTGCACCAATAGCAGGGACAGTTCTGGATGAGGTGGTCGGGGGAGTCACACTGAAAGCAACAGAGGAAGCGAGGCGGTGGGATAGGCAAGCCTGGTGGAGAGACAGGATCATCAATGACGATGGGATTGGAAACAGAGCCCCTGGGGGCAAAGATGGTGGAGGTCTCCTGTCAGAACCCTTATTTTCCTTCTGTACTATACGATCATATCTCTTTCCTTATCTCATCTTATCTTATCTTATTGCACAGCCACAATCTTATCAGGAATGTTCTAGCATATTCCATGCCAGCCCTAAGCTGGTCTGTGCGCATAGCCATGTAGTATATAAGTAGTCAGTAGTGTACCTTGTACTTCTTTTCCTTATGCTTGGTATTCATTGCATTTAGGCCACTAGCACTTTGCTTGGTGTGATCCTGATATAATACCAAGTGTACTCTTTTCTCTACTGCTCGCTGTCGTCCATGGCGAACAGCTTATCACCTCAGCTTTCACATTATCATGTCGAGAGTGAGTCATGCCCTTAGCTCCTCCTCAGAACACCAGAGCGCGATGGTTGCACTCTGCATCCACCCTCTCAAGTCCGCACCTTTGCCTAGTCACGCTACTTTAGCCATGTACTAGTTTCTCTTTGCGCTGTCAAGCCTTCATGCACAAACCCTCAATCCTTGCCTAGCCTCATTCCTTCAACAGGAGTTAGTATTCCTAGCCAATAGGCTCTCTACCATAAGTCTTTCTTTTGGTCTTCAACCCCTTCCGACTGAGTGCACTTCGCATGAAGTCAAATCCCACTTTCCAGACACCATCCCTTTTTGGATAACATGTCCGCATCGATCATCGCATACAGTGGTCAGTAGTCAGACACTTGACGTCTGATGGTAAACCACTGTTATCAGGTTGAGTTAGGGACTGCCGCCATTTGCACAGTGCACCTCTCTCTAAAAACTGTGCATCTTGCACCCTTGTTACTAGTCCATTTTGGTTAAGACTAGTTGCATTATCGAGCATTATTCGGTAGTTCTACACCACCTTTGAGTGTCTATCAAGTCTTCTGGATTCTGGTCTATAAGAATCCTGTTCCGCGGATGCCCTCTACTCCTCAAGTGGTGAGAAGAAGCCTTGAGGAGTCTGTCGACGAAAAAAAAGTTTCTCCCCTTCCACTCCCGCATTCGACCTTGACCTAGAGGAGTCATACTAAGACTCTAGGTGCTCAGGTATTGCATCCACTTCCTATTGCACTCGGACCTGAGACACCTTGGTGTTGCTTGGTCATTGCGCCCCCTCCCCTTTAGCTCTGACACAGCTGCCTAGCCGTCAGCTTAAACAAAAATGGCCATTGTTATCCTCCCTTCCGGCCATAAGGTATATACAGGCCAGTCCTCCCCATCCACTGTGGATGAAACCTCCCTCGATGCCGCGGTACTTCAGTACCAAAACCCAAACTCCAAGCGCACTCACAGCCATGCTCATAAAGAGGCTTGTGTGCCCATCCAAGGTGACACTTGGAATGATGATATGGACGATGATCTACCTCTTGCGTCTTCAACCTTCATAGCATCAGTTAATGCTACCTCCTCTCCTGAAACCAACAATGAAGAATCAGTCACATCAGAAGCCTATGTTACAGTGCAGTCATGCGCTTCACCTCATATCCCCGAACTCTCAGTACCAGAGACAGGAATGTATGCAGCCACTAGCACACTTTCTTCAAGTGAGATGGCTGCATTCTTCACCTCCAATACCACATATGAAGAGCTCCCGAGTTCCACCATGGTGGACAATGAGAATTCTGACACAGAGAGTGAAACGTTTTCGCTCCTCTCAAGGATTTTTGAAAGACCGGCAATAATTGCCACTGCCCAGGACTGGGCAGCTCCCAAACAGTCCAAGAAGGCCAAGGAGATCATCAGGCTGCCTGCTGCTGAGTGCAGAGTGCCAAAGATGACTAAGGTCAAGAAGGAGAGAGCTCCCTCCTCTGCTTCATCCGATGGACAAGGTCCTTGAGTTGAATGCGCAAAGTGTGGCGGAAAGTGGCCATGTAGGGACCACGTATACAAACCTACAAAGACTGTAGCTACTCCTAAACCTGTACCTACTATTAGTAACAATAGATACAGTGTTTTATCACTCTATGAGTCGAGTGTGAAAGTAGACGACCCGATTGGTGTAACTCAGATTGAGTACCCATCAGGGAAGACAGTAGTTACCCACTCTACCATACAGAAAAGCCAAGAGAAATCGCCCACCTTAAAAAAGGCTAAGTCCCAAGAAGTTAATGATCCTATCAGCATATCAAGGATTGAATACAACTCTGGAAAAACAGTGGTTTTGTCTGCCACTCAAAAGAAAGAAGACAAGTCCAAGGACATGGTGGCAAAGGAGGACGCCCCTGTCAGAGATATCAAAAACTGATGTAGGGTAGAATTCCCCGACGGTCATACAGTGTTCCCACCAGTAAAGGAAAAGAAGGCCAATGAGCTGCCTAAGAAATTGCTCACAAAAGATAGGAACCTCACGCTGCCAAGCACTAGTGCAAAGGATACACTAACTAAGGTGAGAGCAAGAGGATTCCTTGAGGTGGTCCGAGATGACTGGACGATTCCACTTCCCCTGCAAGGATCCCCAGGTGCAGCTGGGTTAGATCTGTATGCATCGGAAGCAGTGACAGTCCCTGCACGTGGACAGGCTGTCATATCCACAAAAACTCATGTGTCAATTGAGCCCAGTCACTATGGTTGAATTGCACCCCGTTCTGGCATTGCAGTTAAAAACTCGATAGCTGTCGGAGCCAGTGTGATTGATTTTGACTACAGGAGGGAGATAAAAATTCTCCTTTTCAATCATTCGGATAAAGATTTTAAGGTCAACACTAAGGACTGAATCGCCCAACTCATCATTGAGAAAATCCAAAGACCAGAAGTCATGGAAGTCAGCCAGTTTGAAGATACAACCAAATGGGACAACAAAGGCTTTGGAAGCATGGGCATCCGAAAGAGTAGTCATCAATCATGGCTCAATACAGTAGACCCCTGGTCAGTAAAATGGATTAGAAGACAAGTGCTAGAAACAGATCAAAAGTGCGCGCTCGACCGTCTTCAGTCTTTTGTACATGATGAACGGAGACCAGAAGTTAACCAAGATCTACTCACACACCTCCAAAACATGATGGAGGAGGAGTTCTATTGGGTGCTTCGCGACCTACAGAAGAAACCATGATTTAAAAAGGCATCCGAACATCAAAAGAGGCCTCGTAATAGTCTAGAAATACCTGCCAGTGTAAAAACAGATAACGGCAGTGAAATACAACTACAGGCTCTCATAGACTCGGGATGCACCAGATCGTCGGTCAATGCCCAGTTCATCAGAGAAAAAGGCTTGAGAACTACGAAACTCCCCTGTCCCATCCAAGTATACAACACTGATGGATTACTAAACAAGGGAGGAAGTATTACTGAATTTGCGGTAGTAGAACTCAAAATCCTAGATCATAGTGAAAGGATTGCCCTAGCAGTGATGAAACTGACAGCAAACCCGATCTTCCTCGGATATGACTGGTTGTGCCTCCACAATCCCAAGATAGATTGGCCAACCGGACACATTGAGTTTAGGTGTGAAAATGACCATATGCCTGCTCTCGAGGATGATGAGGGTGATGATGACAAAATGGAAGTCAAGTACTCCAAAGGCGAACGATTGTTCCAGCTAGATCTCGAGTGGTACCTGAGAAACACAGCCACCGATATTGCTGCTAAGGAGTATGTGACTAAGAAAAAGAAAACCTTCGAAGAAGTGGCACTGAGCTATATTCACAACTTCACTGATGTATTCACAAAAGAGTCGTTTGATGAATTGCCACCATGACGACCAAGGGACCACGCAATCGAACTTCTTCCAGGAGACCATATGATCGATTGTAAGACATACCCCTTAGGTCCAGGAGAGCAGAAAGAGCTCAATGCCTTCCTCAAGGAAAACTTAAAATCGGGACAAATTAGACCTTCCAAGAGTCCCTTCACCTCAGCATTCTTCTTTATTAAGAAGAAAGATGGATGTCTCTGCCCCATACAGGATTACCACAAGCTGAATGCCATAACTGTGCACAATCGGTATCCTTTACCTCTAATCAACGAACTAGTTGACAAGCTGAAAGAAGCCAAGTATTACACTAAGTTCGATGTGAGATGGGGTTATAACAACGTCTGCATGGCCAATGGTGATGAGTGGAAGGCTGCTTTCCATACCAACTGAGGGCTCTTTGAGCCGCTTGTGATGTTCTTTGGACTTACGAACTTGCCTGCCACCTTCCAGACAATGATGAACTCCTTGTTCAAAGAGTTGATAGACCAAGGAGTGGTCATAGTGTACATCGATGACATTATGATCTTTACAAAAACTCTGGAAGAACATAGATGTATAGTCCGAAAGGTCTTAGAGATACTCCGACGAGAACACCTGTACCTTAGACATGATAAATGTGATTTTGAAGTCCAGGAAATGGAATTCCTTGGAATAATTGTGTCATAGGATAAGGTGAAGATGGAGCCAAAGAAGGTTCAAGCGATCAAGGAATGGCCAGTTCCCCAGACATGCAAACAATTGTGCAGATTCCTTGGCTTCCTCAACTTCTACAGGTGATTTGTCAAAAACTTCGCCCAAATTGCACAACCTTTTAATGCACTCACATCCAAACAAAAGGAGTTCAAATGGACCGAGGAGCATCAAAAGGCAATGGACATGCTCAAGGACACGCTGACATCCACACCAGCGCTAGCTATGCCCAATGATGATGACCCGTTCAGAGTGGAAACTGACAGCTCAGGAATTGGCATTGGAGCTGTCCTATCACAACACCAAGGAGGGATATGGCACCCCATGGCATTTATATCATGCTCACTCAACGATGCCGAACATAACTACCATACTGCAGATTTAGAAATGTTAGCGGTTATCTACACGTTGAAAGAGTGGCGCCAATACTTGCTTGGAGCCAAACACCTGTTTGAGGTTTTTGCAGACCATAAAAACCTGGAATACTTTAAGAAACCGGTTGACCTCTCCCGTTGTCAAGCCCAATGGCAACAAATCATTCAAGAATATGATTTTGTCATTAAACATCGATCAGGCAAGACAAACCCCACTGATCCACTGTCCAGGAGGCCAGACTATGAAAAGGGGGTAGAGTCTGACAATAAGCAGAAGATACTGCTACCAGATAACCTTTTCGCTCCAAAATCATCTGCTGAGATCAAAGTGCAACAATGGGCATCCTACTTCACACCCGAAGTGTTGGAAATTTGAGCACAGAAATGGTCGAGCATAGAATCCCAGATTGCTCAGTACCAGAATCGTGCCAAAAAGTATGCGACTGAAGGCCTGGAGAAAGATAAATCCTCTTGGACTAGAGAAAATGGTCTTATACAATGGAAAACCCTCATCTACGTACCATGGGTCAAGGAGCTTCGGGAGCAGATCATCCAAGAAAATCACAACCACCCAATAGCTGGTCATCCAGGAGCTCGCCGAACGCGCGATCTAATCATGACACGTTACTACTGGCCCACATTAAAAAAAGACGTCGAGACCTATGTCCAAGGATGTGACTGTTGCCAAAAGGCCAAAAACTGCATGGTCCCCGCTCATACTACACTTACACTGAACGAAATTCCTTCCTTCCCTTGGGAAATCATTTCTGTCAATATCATTGGTCCTTTGCCAGAATCACAAGGCAAGGATGCGATCCTCACAATTGTCAACAGGTTTTCCAAGATAATCCATCTCTTCCCAGTCTCATCCACGATCACAGCCAAGGGAGTCACTACCATATTCCACAACAATGTCTTCAAACTTCATGGCACTCCTAAGAAGGTGATCCCAGACCAAGGACCCCAGTTTGTATCAGTGCTCATGAATGACCTGTACAAACTTCTCCACATTGAAGGAAACCCATCTACAGCTTATCATCCACAGACCGATGGTCAGACCGAACGGATAAACTCAGAAGTTGAGTTATACCTTTGTCTCTATGTTAACCATCGCCAAAACGACTGGGTCAAATGGCTCGCCCTCGCTAAGTTTGCACATAATCAAAAGACCAGCAGTGCAACTCAATCATTCCCCTTTATCCTCAACTATGGGCAACAACCATTGATTAGAGTTAATGATAGGCGAGAAACAAAGAGCGAAGACGCCCACAAGTTCACATCACGGATGAGAAAAGTCCAAGCTCAAGCCAAGATGGCTTTAGAAAAGGCAGCAGTGGAAATGAAGAAATACCATGACTGAAAGGTGCACACTCCTATTCTGTACAAGGCCGGGAATAAGGTCCTAGTCGATGGAAAGCATATTTGCACAGACTGACCCACCAAAAAACTAGAGGACAAACATTATGGTCCATTTAAAATCGTTAAAAAGGTCGGTCCCGCAGCATATGAATTGGAGCTCCCAAAGACATGGCAAGGAATCCACCTGGTCTTCCATGAATCCCACTTGTGGCCCTATACGGAAGGAGTATTCCTGTCCCAGGTCAAACCAACACCTCTGCTGCCGGTTGTAGTCAAACAAACCGAGGAATACAAAGTAGAGTATATAGTCGACGTATGCTATCGCCAAGGAAAAACAGAGTACCTTGTGGATTGGAAAGGCTACCCATGAGAGGATTGCACCTGGGAACCCAAGGCACACCTCATGAATGCCAAGGGCACAATAGAAAAGTTTTATAAAGAAAATCCCGATGCAATCTGTCAAGCCATGTTCGACAAGTGCGACTGTCCACTTTGTACAGGCGACACAACTCTCTTTGCAGACCCAAACTTCAAATCTTATGCCGCCTCTCTGATTAAACTTCCCTCTCATCTGTTCGAAATCCCCGCCATTTTGGAGCAACGGCCTTGAAAAGGGGGTAATGTCAGAACCCTTATTTTCCTTCTGAACTATATGATTGTATCTCTTTCCTTATCTTATCTTATCTTATCGCACAGCCACGATCTTATCAGGAATGTTCTAGCATATTCCATGCCAGCCCTAAGCTGGTCTGTGCACATAGCCATGTAGTATATAAGTAGTCAGTAGTGTACCTTGTACCTCTTTTCCTTACACTTGGTATTCATTGCATTTAGGCCACTAGCACTTTGCTTGATGTGATCCTGATATCTCCTGCTCTTCCACAGTGTGATCGGCTACTTCTAGTCCCTCTGTGCATGCTAAATTGAATTCAGTGGGGGTGCCTCCCGCTGTGACATGGGTAGGGATGATAGGAGGGGGTGGCATGGTAGGGGTGACAGGGCGCATTGGTACTTCTATAGGCAGCAGTGGTGTGGACAGAGAATGGCTGTTATCATAGATCTATTGGTCCACTGGGCTTAGTGAGTCGTAGAGGGGCCCTAGGATGGAGGAGACATTGGTAATGGGGAGGTGGTCGATGACATAACCGAAGCTGTTGGTGTTAAGAAGGCCGAGAATGGTGGCTTGTATATTGGCTAACCCAAGCTGGATGGCTACTCCACGAAAAGTACCATCAATGTCTTGGTAGAAATGCTAAAGGATGGCCTCACGGTAGAGGAAATCTAACAAAAAATAAGTACAAAATAAGGTTGCAAGGCCACATAAGGTGGCATTGCTTGTAAACATAGGGTCACATTCTATTAGGAGAGTCAAGTGAATGTTCAGAAGGACGGAAGCGTACAACATGTTTTGACATCCCATAGGGAGGTGCATGGAGTGGATTCAATAGGGCGGTAGGGTGTGAGGGGCTGGTCAGTAAGAATGAGGAGGTGGATGAAGAGGAGGTGGGGCCAATGGACATTTTGTTAGATAGTGGGTTAGACTGGGGGGAAGTCAGTGGGGAACCAGGTTTTATATTCTTGGAGGATGGTTTGTGCATTTTCCAAGTTCTCTTCAGGTTCCCACGTCAATTCCGCAATAGGCCAACCCTTTCACCAGATTAGGAACTGGAAAGATCCATATACCTTCTTGTGCCACAAAATCTTTCCTACTTTAAACTCCGCCTCATCTCTGTCGATGTCAGATGGGTCATATGTGAAATTTGGCCCATGTTCGGGAGTTTCATGATACAGGGTTAAGAGGGAGGCATGGAAGACATTGTGGATTTTCCATGATGGTGGGAGTCGGAGGTGGTAGGCGATAGGGGATATGATGGCTGTTATTTCAAACGGGCCATATCGCTTGGGGAGCAACTTTTATGATTGTTGAGAACGTGGAGGTTCTTTCCTTCCAGCCAAACCTTATCTTCTTGCTTCCAGGAGGAGAACTTGGCGGTTACACGAGATTTCATTGCCTTCTGGGCCAGTTCATGGGCCACTAGCACTTCTTCTTGTGCCTTTTCCAGGCAAGAGAGGCATCTATTGAGGGAGTATACAAATGAAGAGCCAAGAGGGGGGTAGGAGCGGGGTTCATAGCCTAACATGAGAGAGAATGGTGTTTTCTTCATGACAGAGTGGATGGAGGAGTTGTGGTGGAACTCAGCAGATGGGATCAGCTCCTTCCATTGCGACTATACTCCATTGCAAAAGATCTGCAGGTAGGTTTCTATTTCTTGGTTGACACACTCAGTCTCTTCATCAGTCTGGAGGTGGTAAGCAGAGGACAAGTGAATGTTGTATTGTAGGATGCAGGCTAATTCCCTAGCAAAGGCTGAGGTGAACTGTGGTCCTCGATCAGAAATTATGTGGTCATGAAGACCAAACCTGGTGTAAACTTTTTCATAAAAGATCTTTGCCATGCCTTCCACACTAATTGTTGAGGTGCAAGGTGTTAAAATGACCCCCTTCATAAGCCCATGGTCAACCACGACCATGAGTGCATTGAACCTTGAACAGGGGGGAGGCCAGTAACGAGGTCAACCGAGACCTGTTGGAAGGGGCAGGTACAGGTGGAGGGGACAGGGGACAGGGGGGGTATAGTGGGGTG
>JBBPQW010000670.1:0-14642 GCA_038092695.1 Boletus rubropictus | reverse complement strand
TTCCCCAAAAAAAAATTTTTTCAAAAAAAATTTTTTTTTTTTTTTTTTTTTTTTTTTTTTTTTTTTTTTTTTTTTTTTTTTTTTTTTTTTTTCCAAAAAGCATCAAAAGGCTTGCTTGAACTTTGCTTATGCTTATAAATACTGGACTGTAGAGGACTAGAAAAAGGTTATAGGATCTAATGAAACCAAGGTCAACCACCTAGGATCAGATATAGTAAACACAAATGGATATGAAAAAAGGCAGATAAAAAACTAAGTGATATTGTAGATTGGTGCAAAATATAATAAAGTTTAGAGAAGATTTCATGATAATATGGGGATGTATGACTTGGCAGGGAATTAAATATGCTGCCAAGATTAATAGTACATCAGGAAAATCTTAATTTGTTTGATGACTTAAGTAACTTAAATGTGTTTGGCTTGAGAAAAAAACAGACTAAGACACACTAAGTTACTAAGTTGAATAAACCTAATAAGATACTGTAGAGGTTCTTAAATGATACTTAGATTTGTTACTTAATTTGAGTTAAATAGCTCTTAAGTGTGACTAAGGTTACAGTAAGCAACAAAACTATTCCAATAACTAGCCCTGACACAGTGTGTGAAGCACACTGCAAGCATATGTGGGAATTTCACTTAGTATTGGTGTGACAAAACAGAGTATACATTCCTGGCTACAAACAGACTCTTGGATCATGTGATTTGGTCCAGTCATTGTGGTAATATAACCATTTTAAATCACTCATGTCATTGGAATAGTTTTATTGCTTGTTATATTGAAATGTAGAATTCATATGTTGCAATGGGGTATTATGTCAGTATTGAGTCATGTGATGTATAAACAGTTCAACATAATGTAAACACAGCAAAACACCATTGCTTTTACCACTTCTTTCACCATGAAATCCCTTTCCACTAATCAAATCAACCAAGTTATTGCTTTCTTGAGATTGGGTCAAAAAACTTGTCAAATCTCTGCTTCTACTGGATTCAGTAACTCCACAATCAGTCACATTCACACTGAACACTGTCCCAAGCTTCCCAAAGCCACTGGTGGTTGTCCATCCATCATTTCCCCAACTAATATGCAATATGCCATTTGATTTCTTGGTACTGGAAAGGTTGAAAATGCTGTCCAGATCACCAAGACTCTTCAGGATGTCAAGAATAATTCCATCTCTCCCCAGATCATCTGTTGTCACTTGAAAAAAGCTGGTATAAAGGCTGTGGTGAAGCAGAAATGCCCTCTTCTTTCCAAGCATCATAGGAGGGAAAGGTTGGATTTTGCTTTGAGCCATCAGGACTGGACTGTGGATAATTGGAAGTGTGTTGTATGGTCAGATGAGACCAGAATTAATTGTATTGGATCAGATGGTAGAAAATGGGCATGGAAAAAGACAGGAGAGGGCCTCAATGATAGACTTGTGGAGGGTATAGTTAAGATTGGAGGGGAATCAGTGATGATGTGGGGCTGCATGACTTGGGATGGAGTTGGAATGGCTTGCAAGATTGATGGTAAGATGGATGCTAACCTCTATGTACAGATTTTGGAAGATGAATTCTACTAAACCCTGGTGGATTATGGACTTATTCCAGAGGACAATATTTTCCAGCAGGATAATGACCCCAAACATACCAGTAGGAAGGCCAAGGTGTGGTTGAAAAAGCATGGATTTGAGGTCATGATATGGCCTGCTCAGTCCCCAGACCTTAATTCCATAGAACATCTATGATTTCTTTTCAAAAGAAGGCTAGCAGAGTATCCTAAGCCAGACAAGGGGATATTGGAACTTTGGGAGAGGATTTAGAAAGAGTGGTACAAGATTGAGGTTGGGAAGTGTTAGAGATTGATTGAGAGCATGCCTAGAAGGGTTCAGGAGGTTATCAAGGCCAAAGAAGGATACACTTCATACTAATTAGCAATATCCTTGATATCAGCAACAAAACTGTTCCAATGACATGAGTGATATAAAATGGTTACTTTATCACAATGACTGGACCAAATCACATGATCCAAGGGTCAGTTTGTAGCCAGAAATGTATACTCTGTTTGGTCACACTAATACTAAGTGAAATTCCCACATATGCTTGCAGTGCACTTTGTGCACTGTGTCAGGGCTAGTTATTGGAACAGTTTTGTTGCTCACTGTATCTCACAAATGCCAAGGGAGTACTTGAAAAATACTTTAAAGATCATCCCAATATGATTCGTCAAGCTCTTCTTGACAATTGCAACTGCATCCTGTGTCAAGGAAATTCCACCCTTTTTACTAACCCTGACTTCCATTCATTTGCCACCTTCCTTACTCACCTACCTTCCCATCTTTTTGATATCCCTGCTGTTTTGGAGCAATAGCCATAAAAAGGGGGTAATGTCAGAACTATCTTTTTCCTTCTATGATACAAGTCCTCTATCTTATCTAACCTTATCTTATTGCACAGCCACACATCTTATCGGAATATTCTAGTAAGTTCCATGAAATTCCATGCCAGCCCTAAGATGGTTTGTGTACCATGTACCATAGTATATAAATAGTTAGTTTATATTTAAGTATTTCTTTATGTTTGGAATTCATTGTTTTAGGCCTTAGCATTTTGCTTGAGTGATCCTGATATTTAGTGGACACCAAAACTCATGCTTCATGCACACCACATCAAACTTGACCAAACAAATGGCTGGGCCATACACATGAGGTATTACAAGGGCAATAGTATTGTTGCCAAAGTAATTGAGCACATGCATATCATGCTTGGGCACTTTGGCACCCAAAGAACTGTGGATTATATCCACTAATGGTACTGGTGGCTGAAGATGGGCCAGGAAATAAATTGGTTTTGCTGATCTTGCCTGACTTGCCAGGCCATAAAAACTGATAACTTATGTCCCAAGGAACTGCTGCATAGTCTCCTTGTGCTGAGGAGGCCATGGGGATCAATCAGCATGGATTTTGTAGGGCCATTCACACCAAGCAATGGGCACAACTATCTATGGGTAGTCATATGCAGGCTGATGTCCATGGTGCACCTGATACCAGTAGGCATGACAATATAGGCGTCAAAACTTGCAAGCAAGTTGTTTAAGAAATCATGTGCTTGCATGGGTTGCCTAAGACAATTGTCTCCAACAGAGATGCAAAGTTCACCTCAATGTTCTGGCATGAACTGCATTACATACTAGGGGCAAAAATCCTCCTATTGATGGCATTTCACCTACAAACTGATGGTGCCTCAAAGGGCCATCCAAAATATAGTGCAAATACTATAAGTGATAGTACAAGTCAACCAAATGGACTGGACTGACAAGGTACTGATGACTGAGTTCACAATTAACTTGAGTATCAGTAGCTCTATGGGATTTGCTCCCTTCAAGTTGAACTATGGGTACATGCCCAAATTAATGTAGTGCATCAACATGGGGCAGCCATCGGCAGCACCAGGCATTAGGATGTTTGTCTAGAGCACCTTGGAAAACTTAGCAATGGTGCATGACACCATTATCAAAAGTCAGGTGGTACTAATGTATCATGCCAACAAAAGGCATTGAGGGGAGCTGAACACCATAGGAGTAGGAGATAAAGTGTATTTCTCTACACAGAACTTGGCTGTGCTGAAGGAATGAGTATGTAAACTCATTTCCAAGTTCATTGAACCAATGATGGTCCTAGCTAAGAATGGTGCTAGCAACACCTATACACTGGAGTTGCCAGCTGAAATGCACAAGTGTCATATACACCCTATTTTTCATATGGGCTCCTGTTCAAATGCCTCAAAAATGACAACGTGCTCTTCTCCAAATGGAATACACGTGTGTTCTATGACATTGGCCTGGCTGACAATGAAGAGTGATTGGTGGATGAAATAACTGCTCACCAATGGACTGATAACAAGGTTGAGTTCCTTATGTGATGAAATTTGGAAGATTCCACCTAGGAGTCCAGCTCCAATTGCAATGATCTTGAGGTCCTAGACAGGTACCTTGAGTTGAGCAGCATGCAAAGTGCATGCCAGTTGTCCAAAGAGTGACTACTACATGAAAGCATATTGAGCCTTGTAGTCTGAACCATGACTATACAAAACACAACAAAACCAAATAACAGTAACAATAGTATATTGCTGCTGTCCACAACAATACAATGTGGTACAGCTTTCTTACATAATATCTAACCTTTTGTCAATCATCTCCTTTTTGTAGTCTAACATGTGTTTTTCATTTTGATTCACCCCTCTCTCTCTTTTCTTTTCTTTTCTTTTCTCTTTTTTACAACATATACCATTTGAATTACCATCCATACTGTACACATGTTGTCTAAACTGTGAACCCACCCCCCATCTCCTTCATTGTCTTCCTGCCCTTACATGATGACTAACAACTTAGAACTGGCCCACAACAATGAGTGGCAAAATGAGATCAGTCTCATTTGGGCTATTGCAATTAAGACAGTATGACAGGTCTCAGTTGCATGAAAGTGCAGCTTTGTCATGTGTGGTCTTACACATGGCCTCACCCACTGACTGACAGTGATGTTGGTCAGTTCATAATGGCAAACACCACAGAGATAGGAGCTCATCCTTTTCTCATGACAGTCATTGCAACAAATGACATCAGCATCCTTCACTAGATTACTTTGCCTTTGTCACCACAGGCAATGTGATATCTGCAGTGAGTATGTGCTGCACATTAGCACTGCTATTGTGGTGTTTCCCCCAAGTCTCCTTGAGGCCACTATAGGCCTTACTGACACTGTCACCCACATTTGTGGGTAGGAATATTATGGTGAGCTTCAAGCTCATATTCACCAACTCCATGAGAACTGTTATGAGCTGTGAAAGGCCCTGTGTGTGGTTCACAAGGAAAACACCTCACTTTGTACTAGGCTTACTGCCCTGGCTGCATTTTATAAAGAGGCAGGTCATCCTGCACCCATCTTAGGTGCCCCAGTCAATAATGACCAGCCTATGGCTGGGCCTTTTGATGACTGGGCTGTATTCTTATCTTCTTTTCCTAGGGGGAGGGAAGGGCCAGCCTCCAACCTTGTTCCCCTGCTGCCTGCAGCACCAGCTAAGGAGAAAGGAAAAGCAAGGGAGACATTCCTTTCTTCTATTCCCTTGATACCAGAGCATACTGCAGCTGCTCTCCCATATGAGAGCATGACAATTGATGTGAGTGAGCCTGCTACACTTGCCACTGCCAAGGGGACCTTGTTTCTAACATTCACCAGAGCAGAGAAATCACGAGGCATCCTCAACCTAGGGGATGCTGTTGATTTAAAAGGGTTTCATACTCTATTCATGTTATGATTTTTTTTCCTTTTATTTAGTGACTTATCTCATGTTTGTATTACACTTATTGTTTCATCTGTCACATGATTATGTTTCATCCTTCACATGATCACATTTATTTCTTTAGATTCCATTACATTTGATGGTACAACTTTTATTCAGCCAATGGCCTTTCTCTCTCAAGTTGTACCATTTTTATATTTTCTTTCTCTGTCTTGATCCATGCTCAGCTTTTCCTATATAAACCTTGCACATGTACTATGAATGGTAGACTAGATCTACTTGGTTTTCCTTGTGAACTCCTCATTCAATCCTTAGTGTCGACTTGACTAGTACTCAACAAATCCTCTACAAGGTTAGGCTATGTGATCATGCCTAGAATGATACTTGAAACCCAATGAGGACTTATCCAAGTTCATGCTTTAACCTATCTGGTCCAAGCATAACAATTCATTAGAGTAGAGAGATATCTCTATGCATTCCAAGGGAATGCTCTTACTGAAGCTCAGGGGCAAATCCCCCAACTTCCTTTGAAACAGAACCCTGCCATCACCACCTATATGGAGAACAGGATGATGGGTCCTATTCATATGTACAATATGGCAGACAAGATTTGTGCCCTGTTCACTATGGCACAGCTTGAGTGAGAAGGTCACTTACCCATATTAAAGCAGGTCCAAGACCTGATGAGCTTTCTCCACCTTTGAAGGAAGCACAAGGACCTGGCTGCCAGTGAGCTGATGCAACTCATGATGAAGAAATGGAGGCTGCCCGCCTGGGCCTTCAAGAAATCAAAGAAAAAGAAGGAGACCCTTTGTGATGAGGCATATTGTGTTCAGGAGGCAGTTATGCAGCCCATCACAGTACCTCCTCCTGTTATCATCAAGGCACTCCAGGAGTGCCTTGCAGACAAACTGACCCAACTGTATGACAGTGGGTCAAAAACTTCTGGAAAGCCTAGCTTCTCATCTTTGATCACCCATGTCATGAACATGCCTGCTGCAGGCTCAGCAGCCCCTACTTCTTGGAAGGCCAAACCAATCCCAAGCTGCTGAAAGGCATCTCTCCCTTGAAAGAAAGAAAAGATGCCCAAATTCCCACAAGGGGCTCCCTTGGTCCAGGCCTCTATAGAGGCATGGGCTGATTATATTGAGCTGCAGCAGAAGAGCAGCAAAGGCTGGAAGGACCATAAAATCCTCCATAGGTACTTCCCAGGCATGATTGGCCTACAAATTATATGGGATAACCTGGACTCCCAGCTGAGTCCTTCCTTCTGCCACCAAGTGAGGGGATTCCTCCTTATGGAGCAGCTCACTCCTATTCTCCAAGGGCACTTTGACTGCATGGTTTGGCAGTGGGAGCTCATTCACCTACTGCTGGTACCAGGGTGGTACCAGGCCCTATTTGATTGGGCTGAGGTTGCACCTGCCATTGAGTGACCAGAAGCATGGGTGGGTGATTTCAGAAATGATGTCATCCTGTCTGAAGTCATAGCCTACCTCTGTCAATGGCATTACCACTCAGGACACTGATGATGCTATGCAATGGGCATGTGCTGCCACATGAGAGATGATCATGTACATTAAAGAAGATGGAGGATTTGACAATCCTCAAACTGCAAGGATCTACAATCCTCTATGCTAGGAATTGGGGCATGAGTGCCTCAAGAATGCTTTCCACTGCTCAAAAGAGTGGTACAAGTTGGAGGCTTGTCAATCTGGTGTGCCAATTGAGGATCTCCAGTTACTAGAGATCTATCCTCAGTTCCCACAGGATGCAAGCATCCTGCAAAAGTTCTCTGAAGCTATCATTGGATATGACATTTCTCATGTCCCTCAAATGAGAGGTTTGGGGGAGGATTCTCCTATGGTCCAAGACTCTCCCAAGGATAGAGAGATCATGGAAAGTCTGTTGCAAATGTAGGCAGACAACTGAAGGTTCAACCTTTCAAGTACAAACCATGCAGGCATAACCCTGCTCACTTATAGATGACATCTACCATTTGTTTATTTATTTTTCATTTCATTCTTTTCACAGTATTATATATATATATGTAGTTCCATTTGTATTTAAGTTTCTTTTATATACTCTGAACTTAGTCCTTCTCCTTGAGCTGCTATCAGCTCTACAAGGGGAGGGTGAAAGGAACTAAAGGCCCTTATGTAGTATCTGTGATATTTGACTACAATTGTCAATATCACCTGTGCATGTGATATGAAGATATCATATGCACTGTGTCTATATAACCCTGTGCCCCAAGCCCAGTTAGATAGTCTTATCTTTATTTTTACCATATCATCTTGTAAATACCATAATGGTACACTTCACTTGTGTGATACAAAGATAGTAAGATGACAACCTTTACATTGTGACCTTCTATGGCCAATCAGAAAAGCCTGACCATGTTGAGGTGCTCCACCAGCCAGTTCTGCTGTCTCATGGCATTTAGCATTCTGTTGTTCACTTGTTCAAACTCTTCCTATGAGAGCTTTTTTTTTTTGACTTTGTGCTTCTTTGCTTTTACAAACATGCTGGTTTTGAAGGTGGAACCTTTGTCCATCTGGATGAGGATAAGAAGGTTGTCATCACCTGAACCATCTTCTTCAGCTTCATGCAGGCCCTTGTTGTTTGGTGAAGTGGTAAAGAGGGACATAGTCACCTTTCTGCAGCTTGGTGAGTGCATGTTGTGAAGGTAGGAGAAGTGCTGTGTCTGAGAGTGACCTCTCCAGTATTGGCACAAACTTGTTCTTGTATTTCTTTTACTCCTCTTTCTTCACTTCTTCTTCTTCCTTGAGTTATACTGCACATTGCTTGTCAGAATCCTGTTCAGCTTGTTCATGGCACTGCATTTTCTCTGCTGCATTGGCCTTGAGTTGCTGCTCCCAAGTCACTAGGTCCCTGTTGTGATGGATGGTCCATAGGGCTTGGAGGGTTTTGACAGCTTCCACTGCAGTCTTATTGTCTAGTGTGAAGACTAGCCTGTTATCTTCAAATTCTGGAAGAGCATAGTTGTTATGCTTGGATCAGGTAGGTATGAGCATAAACTTGGATAAGTCCTTGTCAGTTCTTCTAGATCATTCTAGGCATAAATACATGGCCTAATCCCTTGTTGATATGGATTTGTGAGAGCTAGTCAAGTAATTCAAGGGTCAGAAAAGGAGTTCACAGGAAAACACCAAGTAGATCTAGTCTACCATTTACAGTACATGTGTGAGGTTTATATAAGAAGGGAAACCAAGCACAGACCATGGCCAAGAAAGGAGAATAGAAAGTAATATAACTCTGAGAGAAAAGAGCCATTGGCTGAATAAAAGTCATATCATAGAATATACTGGAATTTGAAGAAATAAAGTGTGATCATGTGAAAAGGAAACAATAAGTGTTAATACAAGTGTGTGAGAAGTTACTAAATAAAGAAAAAAACCATAACATTACCCTTCATTTAGCATGAAAGATCACCAGAACTTTGTTCATTACAAGTCAATATATCCCCCCATTGGAAAGCCAGTGATGTTGACATAGCCAACATTGTCAATGACATCATCTATGGGAGCTAGACAAAGATCACTCAGTCATTGCACAGGTCAACAGGCTATATAATTACCTAGATGGAGATTACTAGGTACAGTGTGAGTACTAGTATAGTAAAGTATACATGGATGGGACTCACCTCAGTTGTTACATAGGTCAATGAACTGAGGGAAAACATCTCAAGTGGGGTGACTATATACTTGTAGGTGTAAGTACTTGGATGGAAAAGGAAAAGTATGTGATACAAGATAAAATATTGGAGAGTTCATGTGCAAACTGTCTCATAGTGAAGCCACAGTAATGTAGGCCATACAACACTGTTGGATACTGTGTTGGGTGACTGTGATTGGTACCTACTACATACATGGTGTCATGGCTGCACACACACTTGCTCATTTCAACACTCCTTCTCAAGCTGTGTGGAGTCCAAGTTGAGATGCAAAATGTTTGATCTTTGGTGATAGCAGAGCTTTAGTGAAAATATCTGTGACCATGTTGCCTATAGGGCAAAAGATGAGGCAGATTTTTCCATCATTGATGATCCAGCATATGAAATAGAAGTGGATGTTGATGTGCTTGGTGTGTACATAATACTGGTGGTCTTTTGGGAGTGCAATCACCAACTGGTTGTCTGAAACAAGGTAGTTGGCTCTATAAGAGGGGCAAAAACATTTGAAATGAGTGTGCAGAGTGACAAGGCCTTCTTTGCAGTGTGCATGGCCCCGACATACTCACTCTTGGTCATGGAGAGTGAGACAATCTCTTACCTCTTTGAGCTCCAGGATATTACACCTCCATCAATGAGGAAAGTGTATTCTGATATCATATGTCGGTTCTCAGTGATGCTGCTGTCTGCATTAGTATAGCCCAGCAGTGGCTGTTCTCCCCCTCCATATTGCAATTTGAGGTCTTTTGTACTGGACAGGTAACAATAAACTCTCTTCACCATGTCCCAATGCACTTGTTCATAGTTTAAGGAAAAATGTGAAACTTGTGAGACAGCATATGTGATATCAGATTGCATGCTGAGCGCTGTGTACATGAGTGACCTGATAGCCTCTTGGTATGGGATATGCTGCATGTTTGCATACTTGGTGCCAGTTGACAGGGACTGATTGGTTGAGAGTTTTGTGCTTGGGTCCATTGGTATAGAGAGGGGTTTCAATTCCTTGAGATTGAAATGGCAGAGAATCATCTTGATGTAAGTGCACTGTGAGAGGGAGAGGGAGTACTCCTCATGATTGTGAGTGACTTCAATGCCAAGCAACCAATGCAGTTCACTGAGATTGATTAGCTCAATGAATCTGGCAAGCTGGGTTTTTACATCTACAATGAGCTCAAGAGAGGTTGCCATGAAGGTATAGTTATCAATGTGCATGACAATGATGGTGAGTGAGCTACCTATGTGCTTGACAAAAATGGCTTTGTCAACAGCACACTGCTTGAAGCCCAATTTCATCACTAAAATTTCAATGAGCTTCTGATACCATCATTGGCCACTCTGTTTGAGTTTGTAGAGCATTTTTCAAAGGTGACAAACTCTGCATGGATGGTTTGGATCAGCATAGCCTGGCAGTTGATGCATATAAATGCACTCATTACTGTTTAGCTTGCCATTGAAATATGCACCCTTGATATCTATTTGATGCAACTTGAGGTTGTAGTGGGTGGTGAGTATGAGAATGGTGCAGATGGATGTAAGCTTCAAAATGGGGGTGTACATGTTGAAATAGTCGATATCAGGGACTTGCAAGTATCCTTTTGCAACGAGATGCACCTTGTGGCACATGATGTTGCCAGTCACATCCTTTTTTGCATGAAAAACCCATTTTAAATCTACTAAGTTTACATCTGGTGGGAGGTCCATGAGTTCCTCAGTGCCAGCCTTGGTAAGCATCTTGAGCTTCTCTCAGATACCACCTTTCCACTATGGCCAGTACAGGCATCATCTCACCTTAGCAAGTGTGGTGGGCTCAAGAGCTTCCACTTCAGCTATAGTCTCATTTATGAGCATGGTCAGCTCTTGTTTATCATAGTTGTTACTCACTATCACAGCGAGCAACTGCTCAGCTTGACCTATGCCCTTGTAAGTGGCTCATTTAGCAGGCATAGGAGATTCTTCATTGACAGGATCAGGTGCTTGTATGCCACAGGGCAGTATAATGTAGTTGGCTTTGCCTTTAATGATGTTGAGAACATGTTGGCTTGGTTTTTGGATTTATTTGGTCTGCAGTTCCTTGTCATCATTGGGTAGGCCTTGGGAATGGAGTAGTAATGAGGCAAACAGTGAGGGTAGAGGTGTGAGCAGCAATAGCAGTGTGGCAGGGTGAGGTGGCATGACGATGGCATTTTCTGGGGACTGTGGCACAGGTTTGATGGGCATAAGGGGCAGTTTGACAGCAGTGTTGGAAACAGATGACTGCATTGACATGCCAATGCCTAAAATGATAGGTTCTTCCTCCCCCTTAACAACATGTGGTGCTGAGTCAAAATACATGTTGTGCTTGACAGTCACTGTGTACATTGATGGCCAGTACACATAGCAAGTGTTATCAGTATAGTCATTGATTCCCATCCACTTTCCTTGCTCAATTCTCCCTCCCAACTTCAAACCAGCACCCGTTTTGACAAAAATGGGTGATCCCCACTCATAAAGTTGGCTCAAATCAGGTGCTTTGCCCAGTGCAGCATTGTAGGATGACTTTCTCACAAGTCTTTTGGTAGGCATTAGGTTTTTCAACCATATGGTATAATGTGCAGCCTCTCCTCACAGGAATTTTGGCAGTTTGCTTGTGTGCAACATTGCATGGACTTTTTCAAGAATTGTCTGGTTTAGCTGTTCAGAAATTCTATTGTGTTGTGGCATATCATGCACAGTCCCCTGTATCTGAAGGTAAAGTACAAATTCCTTGCTTTGATATTTCCCTCCTTGGTCAGAGTGGAGCATCTAAACTTTTGCCTGCAGCTGCCAATCCAACCATGCCTCAAAGCCATGATAGGCCTCAAAAGTCTCACTCTTTTGTTGTAGAATGTGGAAATGGGTGAGTCTTGTGTTATTATCCATGAAAGTCATATAGTAGTGCTTGCTGCCTAGCATAGCAACAGGAGATGGACTCCAAATGTCCGAATAGACAATGTCACTGATGAAGTTGGCATGCGGGCCCTTGTGCTTTTTTGTAATGGGTTATCATGTGGCTTTTCCATAGACACATGATTCACAAAAGGTATCTGGCTTGCTCAGGTTGAATTCAAGGCCACTGATGAGCCCCATTTCAGTGAGGCAGCAGGCTACATTTGGCATGATATAACACATCTGATGGTGGAATTCCATCATGGTGAGTTGTTCTGTCAATGTGGCAGCATACTTGTCCTCATGTACAATCTGGTACAGACCCTTAGTTGATCATGGTATGCACCCGATTATTTCTTCATCAGTGCTGCAGATTGTGCAATACCCATTCACAAAAGTCGTCAAGAGCCCATGCTCATCAAGACAGCCAATCAACACAAGCATGTACCCAACTTCTTGTGAGTACAGGATCTCTGTTAAGTGCAGTTTCAAGACCTCAACCCTGTTTAGAACTTCAATGATCAGGTCACCTACCCCGATTGCACTGAATTTCTGTTTATTTGTGGTGGTAAAAGACTGCAGTGAGATTGTTTGCATGTTTAGCATATGGTCTCAGTCTGGAGTGATATGGCATGTGGTGCCCGAGTCATACAACTCAACATGGGCAGTTTCTACTGAACGATCATTAACTTCCATAGCAACATTCTCTGGGTCATTTTTGGTGGCAGGGGAAGAGCCAGCATAGCTGCTCAACATCTCGTCATCAGCCTCACATGCTCGAAACTCCTTGTCATTCCATCCACAGCCCCATGGGCTGTCATCACCAATTTCTGTGAACCAGTTGTTGTTGTTGTCAGACACACTTTGCATTCTATCAGATAAGTCTCCACATTCATTGTTGCTGTCTGACTCCTCTGTCAGCAGGTTGGGAAGCAAATCAATATCCTCAACTACTCCAAATACTCCATCATTGGAGTCATTGTCAAGGGTGGCATGTGCACTGTAAGTGGATGGTGCCAGTTTCTTTTTGCTCTTGTTGTGATCTTTCACTAAGTGCTCTTCAGAACTGCAGGTCCAACACTTGTACTTCAGATGGTCATCGTGCAGAGGTCATCTGCCTCTGCCTCTTCCATGAGTGGATGCAGTCATGGCCATTGCCTCATCCCAGTCCTTTCCATTGGTATGACTAGAATGTTTCATCTTTTGTTGTTCTGCTTTTTTATTGATAACTGAGATCAGAATGTCCAGCTCTATTGTTTTTGTTGTCACATATAGGTGAGCAGCTGTGAGTTGACTCAATGCGAAGTTGGCAAGGAAGTTGGGAAGGGATTTTATGATTATGGAACAGTAATTCTTTTCATCGATTTTGATATCCACAAACACTAACTTCTCTCGCTTTGTTTGCAGGCTATCAAGGAACTGGCAGATGTCACCACCCTTCATTATTTTGAAGTCCAAGAACTGAGTACACAGGTTCATCTGCATATAAGTCCCTTTCTCAGTATACTTGTGCACAATTTCTGCCCACATCTCCTTGACAGTTGTAATCTTATGTATTTTCAGTGTGGTCAAATCAGGGATGCGCTGAGTAAGTAAGTGCTTCAAAATACCCTTGTTTTTCTTCTATTTGCTAAGCTCCTCGGCTTTCTTGGTAGTCATTTGGCTATCAAAAGACAGCTTTGTGGTAGCCCCATCAAAGTGGCCCCATATCTCCTTTGCCTCGATGATGGTCTGGAAGTGGAAAGCAAAGATTTCCCAGTTTGTGCCTTTGATATTGAGCTTAGGCACATTGTTGGGAAGCATATCAGTGATAATGGGTATGGTGGTCAACATAGTAAGTAATATTTCAATTTATTTAGAAAAGGCCAGAGCTTATAACCTATGGGAGCTAGATGGAGATTACTCAGTTGTTGTGCGGGTCAACAGACTGTATAATTACCTAGACAGAGATTACTAGATACAGCATGAGTACTAGTATAGTAAAGTATACATGGATGGAGCTCACCTCAGTCATTATGTGGGTCAATGAACTGAGGGAAAACATCTCAAGTGGGGTGACTATATACTTGTAGGCATAAGTACTCAGGCAGAAAAGGAAAAGCATGTGGTACAAGATAAAATATTGGAAAGTTCATGTGCAAACCATCTCATAGTGAAGCCACAGTAATGTAGACCATACAACACTATTGGCTATTGTGCTGGATGACTGTGGTTGGTACCTACTATACACATGGCATCATGGCTATATGCACACTTGCTCATTCCAACATCATCACTGTCAGATTCAAGGATGGGTGGGGGGTAGGGAGAGGACCAGCAGTGATAGGAAGAATTCAAAGAGTGATATGAAAAAGAGGATGAAGAATGGGAGGAGCAAGGAGTATAATGATGGAGAGGGCATGATACTTGAGGATGCCCTGGAGCTGTACAAAGACAGGTTGGACAGTGGTGTTTTTCACAGTTAACATGAAGATGTCTGAGTTAATAACAAACAAAGCAGAATTCAAAGTACTATGGATGGAAGGGAGGGAAGGGTGCTCTGTCAATAGCTCATTGTCATTCCTGGTCAGCATGTTGTCTTTCCATTAGGTCTAGAAAAGCTGATTCTTCTTCTGTGAGGATAGGAGTAGTAGCATTATCTGGGAAGATCCTTCTGTGGATATTGGGTGTATGAATGGATGGAGAAGGAGACCATGGTGGTGGAACAGGAAGAGGAGGAGAGGAGAGGCAGTCCTCAAGAGGTCATCTATGAGAGGAGGTG
>JBBPQW010000669.1:0-14644 GCA_038092695.1 Boletus rubropictus | reverse complement strand
CCCGCACTTCGTCCTCGAAGTCGAATCGACTGGCGATGGCGTACGCACGGGTGGGGCTTTCGTCGAGGAAACGGGGCGACAGGTGTTCTTTGCGTAAGGCAGCTATAGGACCAAAAAAGTCGTACTTGACAGACGTAGTGAGGAGAGCGACAAGCTCGTCCAATAACGTGATAAAAGGGTCTGGCTCCGGATGGATGAACTGGAGCAAAGCGCCAATGAGGAAACTATGCTCCGTCACGGGAATCACGGAATGATGTTCTTTGCTGTCTGGAGGAGGCCGGGGAAGAGCAAGCATATGTTCAAAGAAAGCTGACATCCTCGGGAATGCTATGGTCTGAATCCCAAGATAGGGGTGAAGTGCTGCGTTGGTTTAACTAAACAGACGGACATTTCGGACTAGGATTCGCCCAGTGACAGCCGCTGGTCCACTGGTGATTGTGAGTGTTGTCGGCGTTCCAGGGACTGGGCCCAATGCCTACTGTGGTCTTGCTTTCGGCGGTGCAATGGTCCAGCAAGCAAAGATGGCACAAGTGCATGGAGCATATCGTGCATCCACCCAGTACCATGACGGAGAACCCTGGGAGCGCGACGGGCAACAATGAGCGTCGTCCAGATGCACCCACAGAGCCACCCGACGCACCTGAGCGCACAAGGGTGGGCGATAGGGTCGAATGGGTCGTAGAGGTTGAGCCAAAGGCCGAGTCGGTCGAGGACGGAGTGGGTGACAGTGGCGGCGGGAACGTCGGTCGATGAAGCCCACCGAGCCTCCAGACAGCGCAGAGGAATGCACAGAGGACCGCACGCATGTACAGGTCGACTCAGGCGACAGTACTGAAGCCGAACGAAACGGCAGCGCCGCGCACGAGTGTGCTGACGCAGGAGTCAACGGGGAGAGTGCACCAGAAACCCCACATGTCGGACTTGAAGGGGAGTGGGCGGTATCGGGCCATACAGAGTCGATCGTGGGGGAGAAATGGAGTGCGAGCGCGCACGAGCGATCGACGACGGAAGTCGAAGACTGATCGGCGAGCCCCACAAGTCGACGGCGACATACCTCAGTGACCCCTAGACTTACCTGCACCATGGAAGCCACCTGACGAGCTCGTGCAGCGAGGATACGAGCCCCCTCGCGTCGAGCTCGAGGGGGAGCGGAGTGGGTATGCGAGCTGCGATGCTCGAGGTACCGGTGGTGGGACGGACACGTCAGGAGATGTCGAGGACGCTAATAGCGTGCAGAAGACACTATGCAATGGGTCAGAACGGATGGACGGACGAGCAGAGCGGTGGTGTCAGGAGAACTCACCTAGAAGGGCCCATAGCGAGCCGTATGACCCGGGCGGCAAAACGGCTGCACCAGACAGCTCTGCCAGGTTCCCAGGACATACCAGAGGTGACGGAGACGAGCGCGTCAACGAGATGAGCACGCTACGTCGGATGTCGGCCTAGAAGTCCAGATGGGCGAGTTGGGCGAGTGGGTCGCGCTAGAAGATCCAGGAGGTGGCGAGGCCATACCAAGCGCCCACCACAGCTGCCAGGGATATACAAGAGGTATTGGGGACGAGCGTGTCGACAAAACGAGCACGCTACGTCGAGCTTGGACCCAAAGGGTCATATGGCCGAGTTGGCCGACCAGATTCTGGGAGGCAGCAAGTACGTTCCAGACGGCTGCTACAAGTCCTGTGAGCGAGTGGGACGAGTGCGCCGGCGATACGGACATGCAACGTCGACATGCCGGGGGCAGCGCTGATACCTCGAAAATGGACTGTAGTATGCTCGACGTCCAGCGCCGCTCGTACAGTAGATGGCATCAGTAAACAGTTCGCTTTGAAACATCACGAAGCGGAGCGATAAATACTACGAGAGCAGAACAGCACAAGAACACTAGAAGAGGATATATGGTACAGATACCAGTCAATTAACGTCGCTCGTGGTCCAAGGCGGTAGCTTTCCGCCTAGCGCGCATACGGATGGAAGGCGTGTTGTCCGCGAGTCGACATCCGAGAAGGACCCAGTCCCGAGTTCATCGTCACTCGTCCAGCGTTTGCACCCATGCCCGCACCGACGCCCATCGCACCGCCGCCCATCCCCATCCCCATTCCTGGCCTCATCCGCATACCCATGTTGCCCATGCCCATCGCTGCACCAGGCTGTCCCATCACCCCCATCCCCATCGGACCATTCATCCCCATTCGCATCGCCATAGGATTCATCCCGTTCATAGGTCCCATTCCTCCCAACATCCCCATTCCACCCATCCCCATCCCGTTCATGCCATTCATACCGCCCATGTGACCGCCCATGTGACCGCCCATAGTGTTCATCCCCCCCATGCCACCCATACCGCCCATGCCCATAGCCATGCCCATCATCATCGGGTTCATCATGTTCATGCTTGTGGCGCCGCCCATAGGGGGCACCTGATTCATCATCCGTTGGTAGAGTATAGACGCAGCTGGGTTACCGGCTTGCTGGACATTGAATGGCACAGCTGGTGCCGAAGGCGTCCGAGAGTCTTGATCATTGAAATACGGCTCCCGATGTGCACCCACATTCCGAGCTTGGTCACGTTGACTGCGGGGCTGGGCAGTTTTGACTTCAATCTGTGGTAGCGCATGATACCGTGAGTTGGCATGTGTGCACGTTGATGGCTAGATGGCAAAAAGCGCTCACCTGTTTGTCGTCCAGGATGAGACCCAACTTCCCAACGAATTGGTCTGAATTTGTCGCGTCTTCAAAGGTGACAAAACCAAAACCTTTCGAGCGGCCAGACTCTCTGTCCACCATCACGGTGGCATCGATGACTTTACCGAAAGCGGAAAAGAACTCCCGCATCGTGTCCGCAGTGGTGGCAGGTGCAAGACCACCAACGAAATAGCGCGTGTTTCTCAAATGTTCTTCTCGAGGAATAGCGCGTTTTGGATCAATCTGCGGGACAAAATCAGAGTCAACATCAGGAGGAGGAGAACGAAGCGGGTGTCCAACCGATTTTCCGTCGAGAACGTGTTCACGGGCAAGGACTGCATTGACAGACTCCGGGTCCTCAAACGTGAGGAAGGCAAAACCTCTTGACCTCCCGTCGGGGTCACGCATGATAGTGCATGCATCCACCTTTCGAGACAGTATCAGCACCTCGATATCACCACAGCCCATCCTACACAGTGCCGAAAGGATCACCTTGCCAAATTCCGAAAAACATTTCCTCAGACCTTCTGCTCAGACAAGTAAAAAGGATCACAAGTGTGTTAGTGATAAAGGGATTTGATTCTGTATGCATGGAGTGTTATACCATCTGTAGTGTCCCAGCTAAGGCCTCCAATGAACATTTTCCTATCGGGTTCCATAGGCAATTGCGTATCGAGTTATTTAGAGTAGAGCAATGTGAGATGAGTCGTCGAGGTCCAGCGGTATGCGGTATCGTGAAATCGACACAAAAGTGATTAGCGACCAGAGGTATGGTGAGGTAGCGACCAGAGTAAGCAAGACAATGGCGAATAACGAAGAGAGATAGCAAGTCGAAGCGGCCGATTAGCATGGCAATTAAACTGACGGTGGGTAAAAGGGGCGGAGGTACAAGCAGCATCGGCGTGTACAGTGTAAGAAGAAAGGGAGAGAGAAAAAGCTCCATCGTGCGTCCATGACACTATCGCGGGCAAATACTTGGAAGAGGCGACGCAACAACAATGCACGTTGGTCAGGCACGAGTGTAGAGCACGAACCTTTGACGAGCAAAAGCGCCCGTCGTTGCAAGGAGGAGAGAAGCTTACCCTTCATCTTTCATCTCCGACGGCCGTATTAGCCAATCTTGGGAGTTGCGGTCGGCAGACCCTTCGTGAGTCGCAATTGCGGATGGACCGGCCTGCGAAGTCGTGCACGGGTTCATCCGCTGCTGTCGTTCTTGGCTGGGTGTCTGCTGGTAAGCAGAAAACTGCTTCGCCACCTGAGCAGAATACGACAACCCCGAGGACTCTGTGGTTGTGGGCTTTGCGGGGAGCGTGCCGGTTCTGGATGGCTCAGACTTGCCATTCGTTGCTGAGGCGGTCGTCGTTGGTGTTGACTCGAAAGCGTTGTCGAGCGTCGAGCTATGAGCTGGCTCGACCGGGGACTGGTACTCGTCATCTAAAGGGACAGTGAACTCGTCGTCGTACAAATCTGCGGAAAGACGATGTCAATGCGTCTCTAGGGCGTTGGAGGGACGCTTGCCTCCGTAAAGGTCAGAATCGGCATTTTCCTTCCTCGTGCTCGACATCGTCTTGTCGTCGTTGGCAGTGGTCTCTCGTGAAAGTGTAGGAATCACGTTGACAAGGCAAAACACAGCCAAACAACAGCACTCGAACAATAAATATAAGGTCCCAAGAGAAAGAGAACTACAGGACTAGTATACAACAATCCAATGGCAAACGTCTACCAGAGAGGATACAGCAACTAACGGACACCATTGACCAGACGCCCTTCCCGAAGCTGTTGCTCCACGCGCTCAGCGGCCGCATCGTAAACATAACGTGTAGGTCGACGTTTAAGTAGGAATCCAGCCTCGTCCGAATCAGAGTCGACGGCAGAGTCCCCGTGCGAGTCGTTCCGACCAAAGAATGCGTTGTTCGACTCGCAGTCTGTCAGGAGAAGAGAGCTGTAGCATCGCCAACTTGTTAAAAATCAAGTCACACACCCTCTGAGTCCTCGACGACTCGCCGCTTTCCAAGTGCCTTGGCGCTCGGCCGGATCGGAGCATGGATGTCGCCGTCACTATTGGATCCATCATCTTCGATATTCATCCTTTCTATCACGTCCGATATATACTCCTTGTCGTCATCTAGGGAACCGTGTCTAGAGGGTCGCTCAGGGATTCGGTCCGGTGAAGGCGTACGAGATGTTGTCACAATCTGCGCCGGAGAACGAGGACCAAGTGGGTGAGGGGGGGCAAGAAGCGTCGGCGTATTGACTTGCGACCCATAGTGATGGCCGGGAGGTTGGTTCTGAGTTAGCGCACTCGGTACAAGACTAGGTGGAATGCGGGGTAGGGGATGGTTGGCCGAAGGTACAACAGTTGGCAACTCGAATTGTTGATGTGGTGTTGCAGTTGGCGATGGGAGCGGCGGTGATGGTGCGACAGATGAGCCTGTATAAACACCTGGAGGCTCGACAAGATGATCATCATTTAATTGCTATCGAGGTCCACTTGAATACTACTCGAACGGACGTGAAGGCTAAACTCACCCGTCTATCCATTCTGACCTCCCTTCTACTTTTCTCCTCCGTAGCTCGCTCGGTTGCAACCCTCGCAAGGTCGTCATATATCCCCAGAGCTGCCACAAGAGCCTCATTTGCATCTAGCAGGGCGGCCAGCAACTCTTCTTCTACTGTGAGTTCGTCTGGCACGTCCTCCGTATTTGCAAGTATCGGTTCTTGTTGTGACCCATGTGTGACCGAACGTGTTCGAGCATGCTGAGAGACGACTTTTTCAGCCCGAGAGCGCTCTGCACCTGAGGATGCCCAAGGTATCTGAGTATAAATTAATTCCTGAGATGCGCGGCATTTGGCAAGAAATTCCTAAGGAAAACATCGATTAAAAGATCAGGGATGATAAATCGACCAACTCACAGGTATCAGGCCAGAGTCGAGAGCGTCCGGTCGGGCAAAAGCTAATGTTTGAGATAATACATCGGCATTACCGCGTGCAATCTTGCACTCCTGGAACAGACGTCGTATATCCTCCACGAGTGGGATGATCCGTTGTCCTGCGTGACTCCGACGGCTCTGTGGGTGATAGTTGAATGAGATCCGAGTAGAAACGAAATTACCACACAAGACACGTACCGGAGGACGTTCTGATGGGGGAGGTGTTGGGGTCAGATCGTCACGGGAAAACGATTGGGCAAAAGTAGGAGTTTCGAGAGAGTATTGAGAGGGTGGACGTGGAAGAGAAACGACTGGGGGACTGAACATCGCGTCATCTGTATCAAAAGGAACCCCAACTTCAGGCTTGTCTGCAGGTTTCAAACGACACCAGAGAGTACGGAAGCCATCCTTTTCTTTTTCTTTCGTTGTCAACTGAGATCCTGATTGGACGGATAAGTGTTGCGGCCCCGAACATGAACGGATAGCTTACGAGAGGATGTTATAAAGGTGGCAGCAGCAAGCACCTCCATCAATCGTTCACGTACAACGGGTGATGTCCGTGGGGATATGAGGACGTCTTCGAGGGCTTCGACGAATTTGCGCTGAGAGATCTGTTGAATGAAAACGTCTGAAGCATTTCGAAGCATGATCGCCCATAACTGTTGGATCGGAAGAGATGAGAATGAAATAAATCAAAAAGTCCGCGGTACGCACCCTTGCAGCAGCTAATTGAGCTTTAGGCTCGGCATACCTGCAGAGATGAATACGTTAACAGAAAGGGCATGAAGGATTGCGGGGACATGACTTGCTTGAATTCACGTCGGAGTGCCCTGGCTGCTTCCTTGGCATTTGCTTCGTTGGCGGAAGCTCTTTCGCAGACTTCGAGAACGATTGACCAGTCCTCTGACGCGGTTGCGGTGAGGTACCCTAGTGGAAAAGGGGTCAGCGTTGGGAATGGTGAATGGGGAAAGCGATGTACCAATCATGCGTGTCAACTCAGCAGTACTAAGATCATCTTCACGGCGATCCCCGGTGCGCATGCGTTCGAATCGTTCTCTGTCTCTATCCCTGTCCCTTTCTTTTTCTGCCCTCCACTTGTCCCTTTCCCTGTCCCTCAGCATTCCGTCCCAGAACCCCTTTCGTTCCTTTTTGTCTTTCTCTATCCCAATGTGGTCGTGATGAGAGTGAAGGTCCTCTGATGGATCAGGGGGAGGATCCTGATGGGGCTCCAAGGCCTTGAGTATTCCCAAGGCAGCGACGCCACTTGATATAGGAGGCGATTTCTTTCTCAGTGTCCGGTCGTCGCTTTTCTGATTACGGGGGACAGCCTGTACTGTGATCGTAGTGGAGGCGATGCTGAACGGGGAGGGGGAGCGGGGAGAAATGGGGACGGTGGTCGGGATCTGAGGTGAATTGGCTTGTTGGGGGAGGGAAGCGAGAGAGGAGGAGCGAGAGGGGATGACGGCGGCCATGAATTGTTGCTGATGCGCGCGAGGACTCGGAACGTGGACGGCGTCGTCACCTGGACCTTGAGAGAGGACTTCCCAGTGGTCCTCGCCGGATGGTCTGGGGATGGGGCGGGAGGGGTCGCGGGACTGGAGGAGGGGAGACTGGAGGGAGGGTGTTATGAAAGAGGGATGGTGTGCGGCTATGGCGTCCTTGAGGGTAGATCAGTCAAGCGAGCGAGAGACGGGATGACGACTCGCCTCGTCAATGATGGGCTGGGTCGTTGCGTCCACATCCCGACCGAGGGGCGTCACTTTGGCGGATTTTGGCTTATGACCAAAGAACTTTTGTAGCTTCATTCTGTAGAAAACAAGACGTTACGATCAACTAGCAAAGACGAGAGAAAAAAAGGTCGACTAGCTTGAGTTCGATAACGCAGCGAGGCTGTGTCGCACTGCTCATCCCGGCAAGACACGTGACTCCCGACTTTCCCTTGACCACCCATCCAACGGGTCACTCTCACATCAAACTGTTTCGTATAAAATATTTGGCCAAAGGACGCTCAAGCCACATATGGAACGTCCTGCAAAGAAAGCGAGGCAGGGGCCAGACGGCTTTCAAAAATCCAGGCCGACATCGCGCTACAAGCCACCGGAGAGCATCACCAAGTTTGTCTCCGCTTTCGACGACGTACCCGTTGCGCTTAAAGGCCCACCCAGGAAGAAACCCGTCTCTGCGACGACCATTAACCCGTTCGTAGACAGAGAGCCAGAGGCTGGGCCAAGCAAACTGTCGGTGTCCAAGCCGCAGTTCCGTGTGTCAAACAAAGTGCTGCCTCCTCTCAAGGTGTTGAGACCACCTGTCGCTACGTCAGCATTCAAGGTCGAGCCGGTGACGCTGAAACAACCCAGATCTATTCTCAAACCTCCTCCGGTGCCCGTTCCGTCGTCGACCAAACCGTCCGTGCCGCTTAAACCCCTTGCACCACCACCACTCCCAGAATGCCTCTCTGCATCGCCAAAAAAACATATGAAGACGATCCTCACGACGAACGTTGCTCAAACTACCGATCCAACCAAAGAAGGTGCCGGTGCAGAATTGTTGTCGTTGTTCCTTCAGCAACACGGCCATGACTTCACATCCTCGACCGATCGCGAGCTCCAGCGGGGTGTGATGGTGAGCCCGGGCAAGCGTCTCCGTGGCAAAGACCCCAAGTTTGTCCGGTACGTCGACCGTGTCGTTGGTCAGCCACATTTCATTTCCCCACCGCAGAGGTGGCTTGGCGGAACGCTTTCAGCATCGCTTGTCGTGTGCAAAAACAGACTTCGTGCTATGGAGACGCCATATCGAACAGAAAATCGAATCTGGGTCCAAGTTTGCGTCAGACGTGCAACTCCGCATTCTACGAGTCCTCGACGTCACCAAGGTGTCTGAACGACCGCGTTTCACAGCCAGTCCTCGCTCCGGTCTCGCGCTCTGTCGCCTTACACGACAACATCTGCTTACGAGTGGGGATCTGGCGCTGGGCACTTATGTCGTATTATTCAACTTCGCGCCCACGAACGGCGGGAGATCCGTCGTGAGCAGTGTCGACCGATTCGCACAAGGGAACGACGTGATGGTCTGGTTGCCCTGGCAGAAAATGGAGTTGGCTGGTGTCGAAAAGAGTGCTGGGCTCTTGGAGATGTTTCGGGCGCTGGACGCGTTGACGCCGCCACATAGCTTGCTCGTTGTGTCTAGATTTTGTGTTGCTGCACCCTAATTCTACGCTCTCACGTGGTCCTGCTGTTCTTCACTTCTCGCTGAGCTGCTTGAAAATGCCACGCAAGACCTCTTCCTCGGCGAATATCATCGACGGCGACGACGACGCTCTGTCACAATATAGCAAGGAGAGCGACGATGGAGAGCTAGAGTACGTGTCGTGCATCCAGCACTGCGAAACGGGACTGAGGCCTCCAGGGCGTATGCAAAGACTGTTGCAGAGTTCAAGGGTGCGTGCGACAGATCCCCATCATTTCTGTATGCATATATGCGGGGCATCCTCGCTGTTCAACAGTGACATGGCAGAAACAGAAGAGGGAAAAGGAGAAAACGTTTTTAAAGGCAGCACAAGCTAAACTCGATGAACACGTCCGCGTCATTCGATCCCTCCCGGTTTTCTTTCTTCTGCTTGTCGTGCTCATTCGCTCGGTCGTCTCGCACAGGTCGATCGAAAGACACGCGAAGTCAAAGGAATCATGGATGAAATGTAAGAAAGAGTGTCACCGATATGACCTTTTTTTCGTGTGTGAGCATTTAACGATCAGGGAGGAGACGTACCAAGAATTTCTTTTGGAATACGCCGCCATCGAGGACAAGAAACGGGACGTTCTCGTCAAGATCGTTGAAGCACAGCAAACGCTTGTGGTCTGTACCTCTCTATTGCGACGCATATACATATACGGTAGTCCCTGCGTCGTTCATCACGTTTGATTGCTTTCCAGGCGTTGTCCGTCAGAAAGCACCAGGAGACGGTCGAACTCGCCCAGAACCTCGAAGAGGGCCAGCTCGAGGCTCTCAAGCAGATCAAGCGATCGTATCAAGGTACGTCGTTCTCACAAGGCCTATGTCTTCGATTCGATCCATTGTTGCAGACGTTACAGAACTGATGGACGCATTCACGAAAGCCTAACCCCTTGCGAGAGTGGTTAACTCAGTTCCCTACCCACATTCAAATCCTTACGATGGCACAGTCAATACAGAAAAGTATGTCTCAGCTCACGCTCGTGCGCACGAACGACTGCATCACATCCTCGGATGCCGAAACCTGGCATGTGTCTCGCTGGCATTGTTGTACATGAGCTCCATACGCCCACCCTCGCTTGTCTGGCGGCTCCTGTGCGATAACGACGATACATGGAAGGACCACCTTGAGTGCTCCGCGGTCACCGACGATGTTCAGTCTGACGCGAGAAGATACGTGCAAGGGAGCAGCCCAGTTGTTCTCTCACACGGTCGGTGATGAATATAGTATCCCGGTCGAAGTCTTTGACGATCGCCGAATGGCAACAGCCAGAGTTCCCGTGGGGTAACGCGGGGGATAGAAACGAAGCCACACAGAGGCTACAGACGATCAAGTGTCGTGCCTGGCCATGGTGGACTGGGCCAATAGCAATGTTGGAGCAGAGAACCGGGTCGCCACTGTGCACTCGGCACAGTGAACGAGGGAACAAACTGACTCCACTGATGGTAGCAGACTCCGAGGACAGAGGAATGGGACAACACACGTACGGTCCTTACTTGGAGCCTCTCCAGGCTGGGCGAAGACTTGCCATGCTGGGATTCACCATGCGGTCACACCCGGCGAACAAGATATCTACTCGGCTCCCCGCGAGGGAATCACGTTGGTACGTTGTTGTCCAGGTAAGCTGTGTGAACGAGCGTCCCATTTCCCGATGGGGGAGGGATTTTGCCGGTGATATGGCGAAGAAAGCAGGCGAACACCCGAACGAAGAGTCTTACAGATCCCATGTGAACGTGCGCGCGTATCGAACGTTCGAACGCTCCCTTATCGAATGTGGGCATCATGAATCGGGCACTCAAGCTCTTGCCGACGGGTCGCCATCGACGTGTGTCACACGAGCGTGTCGGTCAAGCCCACAACGTCCCACCGACGGGCCTGTGTTCCAAAGGGAGGCGTTCAAGTACGAGTCCAAGCAACGAGGCATCGAGAGATGGCATCAATCAACTGACCCTGTGTTTGGCAATAACGGAGCCGAACCGAAAGAAAGAAAAACTTCTAGCCAGATTTTTTTAGGCCTTGACGTTATTATTCACTATCAACAAAAAAAAACAAGCCATGTATCATTTTTGTGAGGAAAAAACGTTGCGAACTGCCGGTGTTGGGTGGTGCCAACATAAAGTTAGGTAAATGTCTGGGCCATTGGCCAGCAAAAGGATATTAAAGAAGCGTTCTTGAAGAATAGAAGCCGCGCGCTCGCAGGGCGTCGATGCCGTTGATCGTATACCCTTTGTGAGGAACCGTCAGCACTCAGGGCGAGTCAACACAACGCTCGTCACGGTGGACATATCCGCAAGCATTTCTAATCAGTGATTGTCCCCAGGCTCACATCAAAGCATGGCCTCCGTGCTGTGGCGTTTAGCTATCATCCCTTCAAAAGACAACCAATACTGAACTAACCACATTGTAGGGAGAGGCAGTGATAGTGTAGATAGACATGAAGCCTGCCGGTCTTACCGCATGGTCCAGACGATCTCGGAGTGGATGTTCGTTACGAGATGCGACCCCTCTCCTATCTATGGGCGCCCGATTAGTGGCTCTGGTATTCCCGAGTGATTGCCATCATCACCGCCCCGGAATGCTAATGGCGTAAGGCCTCGCCGTTCCGGAAGCTGTGGAATAGCGTGCCACCTGTCAAGCCAGTAGTACGATCGTCCCATCAACAACGCGCCACTCAGCCCGAGCATTGTCGACGTCGAGGCTGCGCATGTGCTTCAGCTTGAGAGCCTCGTTGCCGGTCCCGTCCTCGCCAAAAATTGACAAGAGCTCCGAGTCAGCAGCGTCGAGGTCAAGGTCAAGGTCGTACAGGGCGGGGACGTGTAAAAGGACACGCCTCGGCTCGACGTCCAGTGTGGATTCAGAAATGAGAGTGTGTGTCTGTGTTGCAATCGGAAACGCCGCTCGTTACTTGGATACATCTCACAGAGGGCGGTGAGGGTTTGCTTACAACGCCAGGAACGTGGAAGACCACGCGGATACTCGAATCCTGTTGGATACAAAACCATAGGGGGATCCGGGTTTCAGAATTGGTCCTGAGGATGCCCGAGGGCGGTGCCTTTTCAGATGCGCTGGTAGAGCGGGTGGGGCGGGCGGGGATTTCTTGCACCAGAGTCCGTGGCGCTCGGTGATTTGAGTGATCAGGCAAATACAGTGCACCGGGTATGAGCACCGGACGGGATCGCAGTCGCCCTTTGGAAGCTATGTTGGGTGTGGCAACCTGCCGAGAGAGCTCCAAGGCCGTCTGCGCCTCGATTTGTCGAAAAGCAAGTTCTAAGTTACCAGGCAGTGAGAACGGAGATGGGGCGTACAGCAACGTGTATACCGATGATAAAGCGTTTGAACTGAGGATCTCTTAGGGTGCGGGATTTGACGGATGGATTGAGCACACAATCGAAAACGATGGCTGGGTGACCGGCTGATGGGGAGCAAATGAAGGTCGGTGTGCACGGAGAGACTTGCACCGACCTTTGTCATAATCCGAGCGGACGTCCGATAGGACGATGGGGACAGGCCAAGGTGCTGTGTCGAAGTCGCCGGTTTCGAGACCCTGCATTGCACGGCCTGTCGCTCCGTCGCTTGCAGGAGGGGGCACGTTCGGGTCCCATGCAATGTTTACGAAAATCTTCTGACCCTGTTTGGCGTAGACGTCAGGAAGCTGGTCCAATGCTGTCAGTCGAACGAGGGCGTCGTTGGTGGCCCTTGACTTTACGCTGAAGCCGGGCACCGGACTGAGCGCGACGGCAACTCTCTCGAGCGTGGCAGTCGCCATCAACAAGTTTACGAATTATTTTAGGCTATAATGGTCCCAATTAGGAACTAACGGCTTGGTTACAGAAAAGGAAAAGGAAAGGTCACATATATTCATTTCGCATCCTGACTGCTCGATAACATATAAAAAGGCCACTCCTTGCTCTAACCAAAACTCAACTTCTCTCTCTTCTCCGCCCTCAATCTTCACCTGCCATGTCCGCCTACTCATCCTACACCGTCACTCCCTTCCCCGAGGACGACAAGCAGCTCCAGGAGTACATGCAAGACAGGCGTGTCCTTGGGGTAAGCCAATCGGCCACCCCTCGATCGCTACTCATGCGTTCTTCGTCAGTATGACCCCCTCGTCCAGCCTGCATTGCTCAGGCACGAGATTACACCCACCGAGGAGTCCCGTCTCACTATCGCCTCTGCCCGATACAATGCTGCGCGCATCCAGACTGGCCAGGACGGGCGGGTACTCGTCATCGTTGGTCCCTGCTCTATACATTCCCCTGAGCAGGCCATCGAGTATGCCACACTTCTCAGGGCTAAAATGCCCACTTGGAACAACCTGCTCATCATCATGCGGGCTTACTTGTGAGTCATTGTCGACTTATTAATTGTGTGCCTGACTCAACATCACTCGTCAACAGCGAAGTATGTCACCTGCCATCCCAGCTCCCTTGCCACTAAACTCTTCTGCAGAAACCGAGGACGACTGTCGGCTGGAAAGGCTTGATCAACGACCCAGTATGTCCTCGTACTTTGCAATCTAGACGTCCCGTTCATGTCATGCTTTTCTCAGGACATCGACGGATCCTTCCAGATTAACAAGGGTCTTCGCATTGCTAGACAGCTCCTTTGCGACTTGACTGGCCTCGGTGTGCCTGTCGGTTCAGAGCTCCTCGACACCATCTCTCCCCAGTACATTGCTGATCGTATGTGGTCCTCGGTCTCGGTCGTTGATCAGATGTCATCTCATCATGGTCCTTGCAGTGATCTCCTGGGGTGCCATCGGCGCCCGGACAACCGAATCTCAACTCCATCGAGAACTCGCTTCCGGTGTTTCTTTCCCGATTGGCTTTAAGAATGGCACGGATGGAAGGTGGGATTCTTGTTGCTATTAATAATTTGGTTTCATTGTGCTCATGGTGTGCTTTGTGTACCAGTGTCACAGTGGCTATTGATGCCATGCGATCGTCGTCTAATCCCCATGCGTTCATGGGTGTGACTGAGCAGGGTCTTGCTGCCATCGTCAAGACACGGGGCAACCAAGATGTTCATGTCATCCTCCGCGGAGGCACCAAAGGCCCCAACTATGCATCTGAGCATGTCACAGCAGCTGTTCAAGCGATTGCAAAGGCCCGTCCCAAGAAGCACGCCAGCATCATGATCGACTGTAGCCGTATGCCTTTTCACCACTGTGATGACATGTGAACTGATACTGTTATCAGACGGTAACTCGCAAAAGAACCACAACAACCAGCCCAAGGTCATTGATGACATCTGCTCGCAGCTCGCTGCGGGTGACACGAACATTACCGGTGTCATGATCGAGTCAAACATGAATGCTGGCCGTCAAGATGTTCCCCCCGAGGGCCCCGCCTCTCTCAAGCATGGTGTCAGCATTACCGACGCTTGTGTTAACTGGGAGCAAACGGTCGCTATGCTCGACAAGCTAAATGAAGCTGTTGACCAACGCCGGTCCTACCTCTTGGAGAAGAGTCTGCAGAGACCGGCTGGCTTCCAACGTGTAAACCCACCATCACCCTGATTGGTTTTGGTTTCCTGCCATTGTTGTATATTTAGCCATCTCATGACTTTTTTTTATTTCACGTTGTTGCGGAACGAGAGCGTCGTGTAGGGCTAGATCTATTTTTCATCTTGTTGCTTATTATGCGTCAAATCATGCAAACCCTAGAAATTTCCATGCAGTCACTTTTTTTTTCCTGTGTCGAGGCGAGCAAACGACGAGCCGAAGAGCTGAGCATACGGCAATAAGCTATCGGCGCGCTGACTGGGAACTCGTTCGGACCGCAATTCCATCCGTGCCAG